>JAQQPU010001450.1:70673-81867 GCA_029168905.1 Artemia sp. Kazakhstan ARC1039 | reverse complement strand
TTTTTTTATGGAAGAGGTGCTGCAATAAACTTTGGAAGGGGCTCAATCGATTCGAAATCGTAAGTTCTAGCGCCCTTTTTAAGAGTCAAAAGTGACCGGAGGGCATCTAGCCCCCCCCCCCCACGCCCCTTTCCCCCAAATACATCCGATCGAGAAATTTTGAGAAAAGCATTTTGTTCGAAACAGTCCAAAGTCCAAAAAACTAAGCCTCCAAGGTTGAAAAAAACCCTAAAGTCCCTGGAGCAAGGAATGTAAGTTACACAGGTTGCCCATTGTTAACATGTAAGGTTTTTATGGAAGTGGTGGCGGCATAAACTTTGGAGGAGGCTCATTGGATCGGAAATCGAAAGTTCTAGTTTCCTTTTTAAAAATCAAAAGTGACCAGAGGGTAACTACCCCCCCCCCCCCACTTTATTTCCCAAATGCATCCAATCAACTTTTTAAGATAGTCATTTTGTTCAAACTAGTCCAAAGGTCGAATAACTATACCTCCGGAGTTGACGACCCCCCACCAGCCGCTGATGCCAAGGCTGTAAGTTATGCAAGTTGCCCATTGTTAAAATATAAGGTCTTTTTATCAAGAAAAGAGGGCATGTTTGATCCTGGATCTCCAAAAAAGTTTAGAGGTGAAACTTAAGTTTAGAGAACTAAGGAAATGTTAAGAGGGATACCAAACACAATCAGAACACACTTTGTCCTTGGTGGTTGTGAAAACGGAATATCAGCAATATCTAAGGAACGGCTGAGGGTGTTAGGTTAAAATTTTAAGGTATGTTGATTGGATATTGAAGAGAGATTGGAGGGCAGCCAACCCCCCCCCCCCCCCTTCTCCTCAAAAATGGTCGAAATTTAGTAACTATCATTTTGTTCAAACTAGTCAAAAGATTAATAGTTATGCTTCCAGGGGTGCCATACTCCCCTCCCCCCACACACACAGCCCCGGGGCAAGGATTGTAAATTATACAATTTATAAATTGTTGACAAGCAGGGTTTATCATTGGGAAAATAGGAATTTTTTTTACTCTCGGTGCATCCAAAAAGGCCAATGGTAAAACTTAAGGGAAAACTTAGGAGAATGTTGAGGGGTATCTCAAGCTAGATCAAAAGGCACTATGTACATACAGTTTATACAAAAGCGAATCTGCAATATCTTAGGAACGGCTGAGGGTATTAAGTTGAAACTTTCAGGACATGTTGAGGGAGATATTATAAAGTGGTTGAAGGGCTGCCAGCCCCCTCCTAAGCACTCTTTAGCTACCCTCTCTCTAAAAACATTCGATAAAAAAAATTTGGAATTGCCATCTTGGTCAAAACAGTCTAAAGGTCAAATAATTATGTCTATGGGAATGACATGGCCTTCCACAGCTTTGGAAATGAATGCTGAACACAGTCAAAACATACTATGTGCACGCTGGTTGTCAAAAAAGTGTATTAGCAATATCGAAGGGACGGCTATGGTTACTAAATTGAAACTTACAGGGTATTTTAGTGGGGGGGGGATGAAGTGATTGAAAAACTATAAGTCCCCCCTTGCCCGAATCAGATGCTCCCTTCCCTAAACACTGATCAAAATTTTGAAAAAGTAGTTTTGTTAGAAATAAAAAATTGTTTTAGTAACTATACCTCCGGGGATGCAATGGCCCCAGGGCAAGGATTTTAAGATATACAATTTACACTTTTTGATTGTAGGACTTGTTGTTAGGAAACGGGGAAATGATTGATTCTGATTGAGTTTTAAAAGGTCCTGCAATTAGATGTGTGCATCCATTTATTAGAAAACGCGTATTTGCAATATCTCGAGAACGACTGAAGATATTAAGTTTAAACTTTGACGGCATATTGAGGGGGATGTTGAAAAACAGTGGGAGGGCAACCATCTCTCCTTCCATGCCCTTTCTAGATGTGATGTCCCCAAAGACATCTGGTCAAAATTATGGAATAACCCTCTCGTTCAAAATAGTTGAAAAGTTAAAAAACTATGCATCGAGGGATGACAACCCCCCCCCCAGTCCCAGAAGTAAATGTTGTACATTAAATAAGTTGCTCTTTGTTTATATATAAGGATAGTTCTATCCTGAGTCTCCAAAAAGGCTAAGGGTATTAAGGTAAAACCGTTGGAAAATGTTGAGGGGATTTAAAACAAAATCAAAACACACTATACGCAGGAGGGCTGTCCAAATAATACAATAGCAATATCTAAGGAATGGCTAAGGGTATTAAGTTGGAGCCTCAAAATCATATTGAGAGGGAAGGTGAAAGAGGAATGGAGGGCAACCAGCCCCCTACCCTTGCCCTTGTAGATGCTCCCCCTTACCCTGATAGAATATATTAAAAAACGGTTTATTCAAAACAGTCACAAGATCTAATAGCTTTGCCCCGCGGATGCCATGGCTCCGCAGTACCCGAGGCAAGGATTGCAGATTATCCAATTTGTTCATTTTTAACATGCAGGATTTATCATTGGACATATTTGCTCTTTTGTCGTTCAAAGTTCAATTGACAATCGAAAGTTTCTGTTACTCTTGCTTATAAACAAAGTGGCTAATTACTTAAGGCCCATCGATACCAAAAAGAGTCGCCCTATCCCGTCCATTATAAAAGTTTTTAGTTTGTGTGACTAAACTATTTAGAATTAAGTTGGCGGTCTTGATATAATTTGTAGAACTTAGATAATAGACTTGATTAAACGAGAAAAAACTAAAAGCCGACACCGAATTTCCCAGATATCTTAGAAAAACCATTTAATTTCTTTCAGTTTGGGCCAGATATAGATATATTCAGTTTTAATGAGACTTATCATCAGAAAGTATGAATTTTCGTTTTCCTATTAATCGGAGCAGAATTTTCTAATATAGTTTTGGAAAGAGCAGTCCCTAAGAATATTCTAGCCTACCCGCTCGACAAATACTAAAAATCAGTTCAAAGGAATTATCATTTGATTAATCTTGCTGTTTTGAGAGTTCCATACTGTCACCCACTTTGATTGACAGACTGACCGAGAAAAGGGAAGTAACATTTCACTGTCTTATAGAAACAGTTGGATCAAAGTCGGGTAAAAAAATATTGCTTTAATTTGCTTGCAGTAACGCTTTATACAAATTGAAACTTCGCATATAAAACTGATTAGCCCAGGTTGGGAACGCTTGAGAATGGTAATGACGTCTTTGACATTCACTTCACCCTTGTACAGGGAATACCGTCAAGCAAGGACTGAATAATGAACCACAAGGGAAACAACCTTCGCAAATTCAAAATCATAAATATTGGATTTCAAAAAAAAAAAAAAAAAAAAAAAAAAAAAAAAAAAAAAAAAAAAAAAATCCAAAAAGCTAGTAAAAGTCCCTAGAAAACCCCCAAAGCCTTATTTAAAAACAAGGCGACGATAACAAAATCTTGGTAGACCAATTTAAAATGAAACTACTAATCCATGCTCATGCAAATTGAAATTTGATCTTCCAGAAACTGGAATTAAATTCTCTTTATCAGAAAATCCTATTTAGGGGGGAAATCCTGAAGTAGACACACTGCTTTGGACTCTTTATTTTTACACAGGTTTTTCTACAGACATGGACACTTTATTTCGGGTTTAGTTCTATTTTTGTCGTTTATAAAACCCCATGGCATTTATTTTGTTATGAGCAACCAAGAATTAGATCTTCCAGCCTCAGCACTTGCCCTGGATGCTGATTGGAGAGGGATTATTGATCCGTAAGATTTGAAGAATACCTCCCCCTTTGCATAGTTATAAAAAAAAACACCTAAAACTAGAAAAAAAAAACAAAAAAGTTCTTTCTTGTGTGAATCAGGGTATGCGAGGTGCATGTTTCCGTGGGGGGTCGGGGGACGCTGGACACCGTTTTTATGACTAAAATACACTTCACCAAGCAATGCTCGGTCTTCTGGGACCTTTATTTTAGTCAAGTAGCCATGCCTCGTGGAATCCAGCTTCAAAATTAATCTAACTACTGTCCATAGGGTCAAAACTTTATGTTCCCTAAAAGCTATGGTTGAAGCATACCTTGTATAGACATTTCTCTCCTCCATTTTGACAATTATCTCTAGGCTCCCAAATTTTCATTTGTTGTATGATTTGTGATCGAACTTCATCACATGACTTGCCAAAACGCCTAAAAAAAAACAAAAAACTGTATGAGCTACCTGGCTTTGATATTCGTTTAGGCTATGTCACCTACCTGAAAACTTTTTGTTGGTGTTTCCTTCTTTGTTCTATTTTTGTTTTTAGCAGTGGTATTGAGAGATACACATACACTCGAGGGCTTCCAAAAAAATAAGTATAGAGGGGAGGGTCATGGAGGGTCTCCTGGGCAACGAAGACTGTTTGAAAATAAACTATATTGCTATAAAAACATCAACATATCTGGAGCTTTTACACTTTCTGCAAAATTTAGGACTCCTAGGAGAAATGGTGAAAGGGTGAAGTTCTACCTTCCCACTGGGTGTCCCTGCGAATATATCATCTAAAATCTGTGTTTGTAAACGTTCAAAAAACTGTCAGCTAATAGACAAAATGCTCACTCTAAGTTTGAATATTTTCTTCTTTGTTCTATTATTCAGAACTTATTTATAACTCAAAGCGGGTGCCAGTCGATTGCTCCTTCAGAAGGTAATCTTTTCCTAGTTTTATTGCTTGCTCAAACCTGGTTCTCCCTGAATCCATAGTTTGTACCAAAGATTCAGTGTTAAACGCCGCTAAGTCAAAAATAATACCAAAAACATTAGTTCTAAAGGTTTAGCTGCTGTCACATAACCACAAAGTTGCTAATAATTAAGGTTAAAGCCACTGTTATTGGAGATAGTCCTAATTTAAAATAATTTAACACGTCTTTAGTGCTGTGATGCAGCGCTGCAAATTGCATGGTGATACAGAACATCATCGCGGGAGGATCCTCTATTGGAGGACAACTGCGGCAGGGCGTAAGTTCCAGATCTATGGACAGCAGCCTCTGCAAAGGGCTGCCTCGACCCTTTCGGGGTACCTGCAAGACTGGGGGCATTGCGCTCAACTCTATTCCCACTTTAGGAGTGGCGCCCCTCGAGGAAATTATAGCCTAGTAAACGGCACAGCATTCGCACGGGATTCTGATTAATGGACAATTCTTCTGAGCTTGGTATGTTTTGACGGACGTTTTCGGGCTGAAAAACCTCTTCCTAGCTATTCTATCTACTATGGACTGCCTCCCCGTATTACCATAATATTCGTAGGCATGAATATATAATGAGTCGGAGGTAATAGGCTTGAGATTGTCTGTGCAGGATTTCGACTCTTGTTGATAGAAGAGCATCGCCAAGTGCTGAAAACCATGTTGTGACCAAGATGGGCCCAGGATTGCACAAAGCCTCCATTCATACTGGAGGTCCCAGGGACTTCTGTCCGGTTCCAAGCCGGCTTAAGCACTTAGGTGTAGACTTGAGAAGATATGTGATCCCCGTCCCACACTGGTATCCGGGATCATTGCTTTTCCTGAAGCCAAAATAATTTCAATGATTAAAAAAATATGAAAATTGGAACTTGGAATGTTACGACGTTAAAAAATGACTATCGTATCTTATTAGAGATAGAAACGACGCCACAATTAGTGATAGGGAAAAATTTAAAAAGAGACGGGTAGAACATTTTGAGAATTTGCTAAACCGAGATAGAGCTGCAGGAAAAAGTTTGTGATACCTTGGGTGTGAAGGAAGATTTGTTTCGTGAGGAAGAATTAGCGACAGTACTAAAAGGATTAGAAAATAATAAGGCTCCAGGTGCTGATAGTGTGGTAAATGAGTTTCTTAAATGTGGTGGCTCTGAGGTTAGAAATAAGTTACTGAAGTTTATGAATATGATTTTTGAAAAAGGGAAGTACCTAACGACTTTAGGAAAACCTTAATTAAGCCACTTTATAAGAAAGGTGATAAGAGTGAGTGTGGTAATTATTGAGGAATTAGTCTGGTCTCTATAGGTAGCAAATTACTTAGTAATATGATACTTTTTAGACTGAGAGATGCTGTAGACAAAGTTTTAAGAGAAGAACCGTGCGGTTTTAGAAAAGGTAGAGGATGTGTCGACCAAATTTTCACTCTTAGGTTAATAATTGAGAAGTGCCTGAGATGTCAAACACCTTTGGTCCTTAGTTTTATAGATTATGAGCAAGCGTTCGATTATGTTGATAAAAGGGCTTTGGCAAAGGTTTTATCCTTGTATGGTATACCAGACAAATACATTAAAGTGATTAGTGCTGTGTACGAGAATAAAACTGCTGCGGTTAAGGTAGAAAATAAGGCTGGCAGCTGGTTTTGTATTAAATCAGGAGTTAAGCAGGCTGCAGGTTCGTATTACAAGCTGCAGTGATGACAGTGGTCAAATATGGCTCTGAAGCACGGGCGCTCCGAAAAGCGGATGAAGATTTGCTAGATGTTTTCCAGAGAAATTGCTTACGGATTGTTCTGGGTACCCGGCTGACTGACCGTATTTTAAACAGTAGGTAGTACGAAAAATGTGGTTCAATACAACTTTCTAGGGCTATAATGAAAGAAAGGTTGAGGTTGTTAGGGCACGTTGTGCAGATAAAAGGATGACTAATTGCCGAAGATTGTCCTTTTCGGCCAACCGTCTAGGGCTAAACCCTCGCGTGACTGAACCATCGTGAACTACTGAACTCAGTTTTTCAGTATTCTAAATATTTGAGGCAATATAATTAGGTAAAACACAAGTTAGAATTTTTACATGTTCAACCTTGTTGGAATTGCTTGTTTCTTAAAGTCATGATATAAACGCCTGTCAAAATCATTCATAAGAAAAACTTTGTTTTATTTTTGCAAAAAAGAAGATCCAATGTCACAAACCATTAAAACTGATCTTTCCCCCTTTTTTTTAGATGAATCAGACCTTTCTGGACGTTCAGTAATAAACATATGTGTTTAAAATATTTGACCTTTGTCAATCTAGATAAAGAATTTTGATCAGATGTCTTTGAGGAGATTGCAGCTAAAAAGGATATGGGAGGGGGACTGGGGTACTTGTCAATTAGCTGGAACTCACGCGATATATTGTATAAGGAATATGCTTAAGAAACTAGTCAAACGGGTTTCTTTCTATAGAGAATTGGATTGCAAACGGTCGTTTGCCATTGCGTTTACAATATTTAATATATGCTATACTTTACCCCCCACCCCCCTAATGTGCAAATATATAGCCCAAAGTTGTTTCTAAACTATTATATTTTTATCATATTTTGTTTTATTTTATTAGCATTAACCAAACTTGACTCCTTGCGTGGGTTCCAGCTAATTGACAAGTACCGGGACTGGTTGCACTCCAGCCTTTTTTTTCAACATTCCTTCAACATGCCCAGAAAGTTTAAACTTCATACCCTCAGCTGTTCTCGACACATTGCAGATACGTCGTCTTGTAAAACTGGATGCACAAAGTACCTCTTGATTTAGTTGAAGATGCTCTTAAACATTTTCCGAACGATGTGATGGCTGATACCATCAGCCATTGTAGATATTGCTGGTATTTCCTTTTCACAACCAATAAAGGAAAAAATGTCTTTTGATTGTGTTTGGCATTCTTCTTGACATTTTACTAAGGTTTCACCTTCTTGCACCAGGGGTTATGGGTTGTGAACCATGGAGGCATAGTTATTTAACCTTTGATCTGTTTTAAATAAAATATCATCTTAAAATTATCCATCGGATGTATTTGGGGAAAAAAGAGGATGGAGTTGAAGCAGTTCGGTCACTTTTAACTCTTAAAAAGTGCACTGGAACTTTTGATTTCCAATCGAATGAGCACCCCCCCGCCCCCGCCCCAAGTTCATACAAAAACCTTTTCAATAAGAACCTTATTTGTTAACTTTGAGTAACTAGCTTAACTTACAGCCCTCACTCCAGAAGCTGTTGGTGGGGTTGTTAACCTCAGAGGCATGGCTATTTGACCCTATGGCGGTTAAGAGGGAGAGGCTGATTGTCCTCTGATTACCTTTGATTTTTCAAAATTGAACTTGAAATTTCAACTTCCGATCGAATGAGCCTTTTCCAAAGTTTGAACGACCATCCCTTCTCCAAATTTCTTAAATTTTAACAATGGGTAACTTGCAATAACCTACAGCCCTTGCCCCGAGGACTGTGGGGGTTTTTGTGAATCACGTTTATTAGTCACGTTCTATTGTTCGATTGGAAATTGTTTTTCCACAGTTGAAAAAAGTTTGAAAGAACAGTAAAATAGCCTAAGTCTGAGAATCAAAATTAGAATATTGGAAACTACGGTGATGACATGGGTCAAGCATGGTTCTGAAGCGTGGGCGCTCCGAAAAACAGAGGAAGATTTGCTAGATGTTTTCCAGAGAAATTGCCAATAGATTATTTTGGGTACCCGAATGACTGACCGTATCATAAACAGTAAGTTCTGCAGATGAAGTATAACATAATACCAAAAGATTGTCCTTGTCGGTCAACCATCTAGGACCACACGAAAAGCAGGTCGTCCCTGAATGGGGTGAGAGGATGCCATAAGGAAAAATTTAAGGTAAACAGGATCTTCGTGGGAGGGTGCAATGAGGGAGACTCTTAAAAAGATTGGGATGGGAAGGAACCTCCGTAGCTGTGCTGGCCTCAGACGGCTTGGCACCGCAGTGAGTTGTTAGTAGTAGTAGTATACAGCATAAAATTGTTAGAATTGTCGCATCCATATTGTATAATAAATGCTTACAGAGGTTTTTGTTATCTCTGTAAGTTCTTATTATCTTATTTTTCTGCAGTCCTACGGCTAAGAGTAATGTTTCAATGAAGAAGAAAATATTGCCTTCGTTTGGTGGCCGAGATTCAGCTTCATCCTTCTACCGAACCATTTTTTTTTTTAATTTATGCTGAAATTTTGTTAGATTTAAAAATGCGTCGAAACTTGTTTAGCCTACCCTGGTCTTCCAATTGGACCGTCCCTAAAGCAAACCCGTTTTTTGCTGAGTTTCTACCTTGAACAGAAGTGTTGCGCGTCTTATGCCTCAGTTTTCCGAAATAACAACCACTTCAACTGAATAATCCTTGTTAAACTGTACAATTCAACAGCACTACTACATTTCCTATACACAACACCATTTTGAAAGATTTTCAATGAGATACATAAACGTAAACTCCGTTCAAAATATTTCAAATTTACAAATTATTACTTACCCCCTTGGACCCGAAATTCAGCATAAATCCGCAAATATAAAATAGCCGACCCTGAGAGAGCTCTCCCAAAACTCATTTTTAAACACAAACGCAAAATCAATTTTCATCCATGGCATCCCCTTCATGATGTTTAAAGTTGTATCTGTGAGACAGTGGTTCAGTGATTAACAGGTAATCTTTATTTATCATTTTGATAAACGTTCTGATGATTTTAATCCCCTTTTTTGTCTTTTTCTCTATTTTGTACTCCACATCTGCGTAATTTTTGTATTATTTGACGGGTTAAAAATAAATAGATACATCAGAAACCTGCAAATGGGAATAAATTTCCCCAATTTTTAAGCAAATTTATGCCATTCTCTGAGAAAAGATACAATATCTTAATTCTGACTGGGTAAATCTAAAACTAATTAATACAATAATATAATTAAATTTTTTGTTGGTGCTAGTTACAGTTGAAGGCATGTCACGGGGCATTAATTGGGCGGAGGAGTGTCCTTCTTCAAGAGTTTTGCAGCTCCCTTGATTCTGAAAAATAACTTTGTTTTTTTTTTATTCATTGAAAAATGACTTTCTTGGTGTTTTCATTGAAAAATAAGAAAAAAAAAATCGTGCCCCTACCAGATTCTGACGAACACGTTTTTGACCCCCCCCCCCTTATTTCTTCGAATTGACGCAACTGGCTTGTCACAAAATTGCATGTTTCAGAGAGAACATAAAATTCACATTTTCCAACTTTGAAGAGAAACACTACCCCTTATGCAAGTATACTTGTAGTTAGAAGTATCGTTCATTTCACCCCACATTTGAACAACATAAAATACATGAATACGATTGAACAATTCAACAAATATTGTGGCAAAATATCATGAACGAATTTCCTATAGGTGGCGAAATTTAACAAAAAAAATGTTACAATGGATAGTTAATTCCATATACAGGATTTAAGGATTAAAATTCTAGTGCTTATCTAAACATATTCATAAGCATTTAAGGAAAATTTTGACTTAACTGAAACGAAAATTCTTTGATCCCTCCGTTGTGCTTACACCTTTACTTATCATGTAGAATAATAATGCTCAACTTACTAAATATACCCCAAATTTTTTTATTATTCTAGAAATGCTTCGCAAAGAATTTGTATCTACATTTTCAAACAGCAATATAGGTCATTTAGGTCAGGATGTTATCCAAAAGCGTAGGCAGGGGCTTGAATTTTCAAAAGACAGTGATTCTTTTTCTTGCTCACAGAAAAAAAAAATGAGAACTATAGTTCTAAAATCAAAAACCAACTTTTCATTTATCATTGAAAAAATGATGAGATTTCGGTCCTTGTCGGTAACTGGTCGTTAAAAAGAGTTCAAAACTGTTGTCAATTTACATCCTCCGGCAAGGCCGTATCCAGATTGGCCTTACCGGGTTTGCCGCACCCCCGACCAAAAAAAAAATTTCGCTTCGTAATATCGTAACAAAAATGCATATAAACATGTGTTTGATGCGTTTTTTTGAAGTTTTTTTTTGTTGCCCTCCTCCCAACAAAAATCTTGGATACGCCCTTGTCCTCTCGTATAGCTTATGCCATTTAATATAAATCCCTTTGAGCGTCTATATATGTGTTGTTTAGAAACGCTTACCAGTTGATCCTACAAGACGCATGAGCAGGGTACGGAAATATCTGCGCAGTAGTAACAGCAGCGACTACTATCAGAATAAAAACGCCTGTAAGGGTGGCCATAACTATTTTTGTCCTGTGATTTTCTGAAAAGGAATTATCATTATATACTTTCTTGCTTTGCCATAGAATAACAGGAGAGCGTTGCAGTAGCTGCGACATAGAAAAGAGCAAATAACAGCCCACAGTAACTAAAATGACATCGGGTTAAAAACAATATAAATCATTCAAATTACGCGCTTCAAAAAAAAACCTTTTGCTTGCAGTCTCTCACCTTGACCAACAAGGAAAATCGTATTTTTGAATTGGTAACACTGATGTGCAGGGGGGTCCTGAGGCTCATTTTAT
>JAQQPU010001450.1:27371-65673 GCA_029168905.1 Artemia sp. Kazakhstan ARC1039 | reverse complement strand
AAAAAAGTTGGAATGTCAAATAGTGCGGATATGGTTGACTCTATCGTTTCTCAGATTCACGACTTTATACTCGTTCAGTATTCGAATAAGTTTGATGAGATTGAAAACAAACTACGGGCTCTCCAAAACGCGAACCTAGCCCTGGAAAATAGGGTTGAACAGCTTGAAACTCGTCTTGATGATATAGAGCAGGAAAAACGACACAATCAGCTCGTATTTCATGGTGTAGACCATAGTGGGGGTCTTCCCATCTCAGAGTGTGTATTGAATGTGATTACAGATAAAATGCAAATTTCTGATTTTTCTTCGACCGCAATAGTTTCTGTATTTAAATTTCGAGCAAATTATACTGATTCGGACACCATTGTAAATACAAAAAATCGTCCTGGGCCTGTGTTGGTTGCGTTCAAGTCAGCTGAAATTGCAAGAAAAGTGTTTGCATCTAAGTCAAAGCTTGCTCGGTCGGGAATTTTTGTCACCGAGTACCTAACATAAAAAAAGAAGCAGATTCTTGACTTGGCTAAGAGTAAGCTTGGAAGCTGAAATGTTTGGTCGAATAACGGGACGATTTTTGGAAAAAACTCAGTGGGAGAGATCCGTAAAATTCGAGCTATGGCTGAAGTGGTCCGTTTGCCGAATCTGACCATATAATTTTGAGTTGTGTAAATTGTGTTGTTGAATTACTTGTATGCTTGTTTTCTCTTTTGTATTTTATAGCCAAAGTTTCAGTTCCTTTCACGTTTTTTTTTCTTTTCTTCTCTCTTTCTTTTTCCTTCTTCTTTCTGCCCATCAGTATGTTTTTTTTTTGTCATAAAGGTAGTCACCCTCTTCAATGAGTTCGAATATATATGATGACCCTTTGAACGAATTTGAACAAAACTGGTTTATTCTTGGAAGCCAAGCTCGTGACACACTTGCGAGGGATGATGAATGCATCGATAATTTTTCGTTGAATTGTCGCCCAAGTAATTATTGGAATCCAAATAATCTTTATGAGTATTCAAAATCCTGCGATTGCAGAAAGAGCGATCGTTTTCTGGAATTGTCAAGGTCTAAGTACGGCATATTCTTCTTTATGTGAGATTTTAAGTTCACTAGATAAGAAACCGTGTATTTAGGCCTTTTGTGAGACATTTGTTTCTAGCAAGTCACTGCCATGGGATTTTTCTTTCCCAGGATATATTTGCGAGCGAAGAGAACGGACAACCATGGAGCGGGGCGGTCTAGGCCTTTTGATTAATGAAGGTACCCAAGATTGGGTTAGGGATGACCTTTCCCTGTGGCTTGAAGGTAGGATCGAAACACTTTTCATTGAAATAAAAATGAAGAAGAAAGGAACTTGATTTTGGGATTGACTTACAAAAATCCGTCATGTGACATTAGTTTTTTTCTTGATGAATTTGAACCATTGTCAGATAAAATTAATAATGAAAATAAAAACAAATTTATGATGGGTGATTTTAATATAGATTTACTAAAAAGAGCAAATATCTCAGATTTTGTTAATATGATGGTGTCACATGATAGTTTTCCTCTTGTGGCTATTCCAACTCGGATTTCGCATCTCTCGGCATCTTTAATTGATAATTTTTTCGTTAATGGTGGATTGCTTGAAAGATCCTAAGCAGATGTGGTTGTGTCCGACGGCTCGGATCACCTTCTTTTAATAAGTAAAATAAAGCTGAATCAGTCAAAGGAAAATAAACGAAATGAAAGGGCTTCGTTTTACTGTGAAATGAATAATAAAAACCTAAAGAGTTGTGCAAATATGATGGATGAAACAAATTTCTCGCGTGCAATTAAGGAAAAGTGTCCAAATACTGCATATGACCTATTCAGTGAGATAGTGACGAATGTAATGAATGAAACATGTCCCTTGCGAAGAATAAACCCTTATAGAAATTTTCCTAAGAAACCATGAATAACAAGCTATTCTAGTTTCAATAAAGCAGAAAAACAAACTTTATGTGAATTATTTAAAGGATCATTCAGATGATAATTTTATAAAATTCAAAAGATTTCGGAATATTTTAAATTCAGTAAAACGGAATGCTCAGAAACTTTATTTCCAAAAAGAATTCCATGAAAATCAAGGGAATATGAAAAATACATGGAAAACAATAAATAAACTTTTGGGTAAATTTCATAGTAAGGAGGAGGTGAGAGTCATGGAGACAACAGAAGGTCGTCTTACTGATTCTCAAGACACATTTGAATTTCTGTGTGGTTATTTTGCAAATGACGGAAAAAGACTTTGCGATCAAGCGCGGGCTAAACTACGCACATCTGCGAGTTTTGGATCTGTCGTTGAAAGACAGCTTGCAAGTCAGAATTCCTTTGAGTTTGCAAGATATTCGGAACGGGAAGTGGCACGATTCCTGGCTACGATGAAGTCAAGCTCTAGCGGGATGGATGAGTTTTCCCTGAAACTCAAAAAAGCTGCAAAAACGAGTGTCTTGCCTGTCTTGACGCACCTCATCAACCTTTCTCTAGATCTTGGAGTCTTCCCGGAAGCACTAAAGATTGCAAGAGTGGTTCCTCTTCATAAAGGAGGGAAAAAAGAATATCTGTTCTCCCATTTTTCTCTAAGTTATATGAGAAAGTGGTACATGCCCAGTTAAGTTATTATATTGAAAAGAATAAAATTCTAAGGATAGAGCAGTTCTGAAATTGGTTGATTGGATTAGTGATGCATTTGAAGCTGGTCTCATACCCGCAGCTGTGTTTTTGGATATGAAAAAAGCATTCGATATGGTGGACCACTCAGAGCTTATTCAAGCTCTTGACTCGATTGGGGTGAAGGGTTCAAGTCTGGAGTGGTTTTCCTCGTATCTACACAATCGGTATCAGATAGTTCAGAATGGGTCATTTTTATCTTCAAAAAAAGAAAATAGAGTGCGGGGTCCCACAAGGGTCAATCCTAGGACCTCTACTTTTCATTATTTTCATTGATCGAGTGAAACACTATCTGTCAGAGGCTGGTGTCATCCTGTTTGCAGATGATACTTTGCTCTTTCAGGCAGCGCCTTCACTTGATGTTTTATATAATAAAATTCATAATGCAGTTTCTGAATTTCTAACTTTTTCTCAGCAAAATAGTAGACAGTTTTTCAAAAATAGACAGATCCTTCCTTGGTATATTGTACAAATGCTAAAAGAAAAGGGTGATAGGTGGCGTGATCATTTAAGATTTAAAACCTTAGATTCTTGGTTAAATTATAAAAGAGCTAGAAATAGAGCAACTAAATTCCTTCGTTTAAATTGTCAAGAGGTGGAGACAAATGTTATAGCATCAGTCCAAAGTTGCCCAAAAAGATTTTGGAGATATGTGAGAAGGAATCAAGTTTCACAATCCCCATCATCCACTTCCTTTATAAATCCCGAAACTTTTTTACATATAGATGATGATCTTGTAAAATCACAACTTTTCAATAAGGTATTTGGTTCAGTTTTTACTCAAACACACACTCAGTTTACTCCTCCAGATTTAACAAAAGAATTTGTTGATTCAGAGTTTACAGTCCAACAGGTTTATCTGACACTCCGAAATCTTGATCCAGGAAAGGCACCAGATATTGATGGATTTTCCAATGTGATGTTATGTGAACTTGCATCAGTGCTTGCTGGACCACTCACATATCTCTTTAATCTTTGTCTCTCATCTGGTAAATGTCCTTCAGCTTGGAAAAGAACTATCATTAGGCCATTGTACAAGAATGGTTCAAAGTCCCATTTCAATAATTACAGACCAATTTCAAATACATCAATTTTTTCCCGTATAATGGAGAAAATTGTGGTAAGAAGAATCCAAGCACATTTTGAGGAAAACAACTTATGGCATTCTGCTCAGCATGGTTTCCATAAACGACGATCTTGTAACACGCAACTTCTTGAGGTGATTAGTGATTTTCAATTGATGGCTGATAATGGTATTTTGTTTGATTGTATTTATATTGACTTTTCCAAAGCATTTGAGAAAATTTCCATTCCACTTCTGATAAATAAATGTCAACTATATGGTATAGGCCCACAAACTAAAACATGGATAACAGATTATCTTACAAATAGAACCCAAGAGGTTGCAGTAGGTGATGCTTTGTCATCACCTATGTCTGTCATAAGTGGAGTTCCACAAGGCAGTTGTCTTGGGCCAGTACTCTTCTGCCTTTTTATCAATCATTTACCAGGCGTTGTTAGGAATTCGACCATAAAAATGTTTGCAGATGATGTAAAAATCTACAGGCCAGTCATGAGTGAACATGAGATTTCTTTACTTCAAGAGGATTTGGTTACTCTTGGCCAGTGGTGTACTGCAAACTCTATGTTCATTAATGAAACCAAGTGCAATGCTGTGCACTATTTGCGTAGACTCCCTCAGCATTACCATTACTTTGTTGTTGGTAAATTAATTTCAAGTGTAGAATATGTCCGTGACCTTGGGATTTGTTTTGATTCAAGTCTCAAATTTAATAAACATGTATCAGATATCACCCATAAGGCTAATTACCAATTATTACGTCTAAGGCATACTTTTTCTAAGTTTAATCTTCATTCACTGATTTCACTTTATGTATCCACTGTACGTCCAGTACTTGAGTATTGCTCATCAGTATGGTATCCCCTTAATAAGAGAGATAGAGAGAGGGTTGAGAGAGTGCAACGTAGGGCCACCAAACTCATACCATACCTGAGTCATCTACCTTACCACCAGAGAATGCAAAGACTACAGTTGCCTTCTCTCCAGTTCAGACGTGATAGAGCCGACGTAATAAATACATTTCACATTGTTAGGAATATTGATAATATCACCCCAACTCACTTTTTCACTTTTACAGAATACAGTAGTACCCGTCAGCACCAACACAAAATTTACCCACCATGTTCACAGAAAAGATTAGGCCAAAACTCTTTGTCTAGCCGAGTGTGGAAGACTTGGAATTCACTTCCATCAGAAATAGTTGCAAGTACCACAGTCCAGTCTTTCAAAAGTAGTTTAGCCTCTACAGATTTCTATACTAGGTCCTATCACAATCCATTTTGAGATTATTTTTACTTTTGTATTACCTGATTTGTGACAGTGTGACAGTTATTTTGTAGGCTTACTTTTTTGTAGGTTTCAATTATTAACAGATATGTTTCAGTTAAGTTGGTATGTTATTGTATGTTTCAGTAATATTGTTTTTCCAATGTTTTTCAGTTACTGTATGTTTTTGTTAAGTCATTGACATTGTTATAGACTTTTTTATAATTATTTTGTGCGACAAGCTTGTTAAAGCTTACCGTATCTTGGTATTAATAAATAAATAATAAAATATATTAACCCTAAACTTTTCTTAAAATTTTTTCATGATATTTTCTAGACTTTCGTCTAGTGCTGGAAATGACCATATCACGGTTCAAGAAAATGTGATAAAGAGAATAGCAACAACGAAGTATTTGGGGTTTTTAATTGATGAAAACTTGTCATGGAAAAATCATTCAAGTGCAATACCTGAAAAATTAAGCAGAGGCCTTGGGGTGATGCGAAGAATTAAAAATCTAGTCCCAAAAAAGATCCCGAAAATGATTTATTTTTCTATATTTTACCCATATATTAGCTACGTATGCTCTATATGGGCAAGTAATTTTGTAACATGTTTCAAAAGAGCACAAAAACTTCAGAACAGAGCTGTGAAATTATTATCTGAATTTGATGATTCTGATGAGGTTCCTGCTCATGAGCATTTTAAAAAGAATAAGTTAATAGATGTATCCCAAATTCGAGATTACCAAGTCACGATTTTCTTGTATAAATATTTGAATCAGCTGCTCACCCCTGCTTTTGAAAATCTTTTTACTTTTAATAGAGACCGTCATGATCATAATACAAGAAAAGCTGATAACTTAACTCATAAGTTTAGGAGCACCACTCGGGCATCTTTTGTGATTCGCCATTATGGTCCCCATGTTTGGAATATATTGCCCAACTGTGTGAAAAATCCGCCTAGTCTTCCGGCTTTCAAGTCACGGGCAAAGAAGTTTCTTTTATCTCGTGAGTGAATTTGGTGTCAAGCCCACTCCAGGTTGTAATTCTATTTAAGGTATTTCCCTGATTTACTTTGCTGTTTTTCTGTTTTTTTTTCTATGTACTTCTTGTCTTTTCCTCTTTCTCTCTTTTTTTCCTTTATTCCTTCATCAGATGAGTTTCTTGTGTGTTGAGTAGCAAGGTAAGACTGTGGTTTTAATTAGCTGAGAGTGATAACCTTGCTTGCCCTTTCAAGCTTATTGCCTTTCTTGGCAGGCTAAGGGCGAATAGTGTCTGTTTTCTTTTTTAATAAATGTATATCTCATATCTCATCTCATAGAGGAATGCCCAATAGGGCTTAGATACTAGTTAGAGATATTTCACAAACTGGATATTAGGTTGAAGGACATAGTTAGGGAAGGTAATACCCAACAACTGATAAAATATATGATAAGGAAGGGGAAACTAATAATAGTCCAGTCCACTCCTCCACTAATTATATTTTTTTTCTGTGTCTGCATGTGTGATGGCAACAAGCTGCTGTGGCCTGAGTCTCAACTCAGTTTGGTGAGTCCACCTTGTAATAGTAACAATAATACATAAATATAGCCAAATATAATCCTACTGTTGCATTTTTTCTGTAAAATGGTTGAATTTGCAGATTTGGTATCACTGTATTGGTAGTCTTAACTAAATGTGCAGTGTAATCCAAAACTTGTACTTAGCATTATGAGCTGGTTATTAGTTTCTCCAAAAATCTTGTCAAAATTAAGACAAGTCTGCATAATTCTAGCATCCACAAAAACAAGTCAGTTTTATTTAGTATATCTATACCTTTTTTTTTAATTAATTACAATTATTAAAAACATGTAAAAACTTTTTTTACAAAAAGTAAAAACATTTATATTAAAAATATAAATGTTTTTACTTTTATAACTTTAATAAATCAAATAATATTAACATTTTGATTACTAAATATCAGTATTTGTATATTAAACTGACAATGCACATTCATTTGCATTTTTTTCAGTAAAGTGCAAATTATGTTCTGGCCTTGGGAAGGCATAGGGGTTTTGAGCCCAACTTGAGTTAATTTATGCTCGTTTTGAGTTTGGCTTGGTTATTTATTGTAATTTCTGTTCGTTTTGGGTTTCATTTATTTATCGATGCTGATTTGTGGTAGTTTCACGCTTGGTAGATTGTTTGATTTTATTTTGCTCATTTTTTGTTTAATGGAGTTCTTTACTTTTCTTTGAAAAACTTATTTTGTGGAAAAAGTTTTTTTAATTAATTTCTGTTTGTTTTATATTGACAAAGTCTTTTCAGAGTAAAAGAAAATAATACTTTAAATCTTTTCGTTTTTTTTTAAGAACTTATAGTTTGACCTGCTATTTATATGCTGGAGAAAAATTTTCAGCAATTTTTAACAACATACACCCTCTTAGTATCTGGACACAAATAGTAGTGTTTAATTTAGTTTCATACCTCCTCTAGTTGACCTGAAATGGAAAACTTGATAAAATTTGCAAAAAAATCTGTTTACTTTCTTTGATAGCTTGGATACACTTACGCTATTTTGATTTGGTTAAATTTTAAGAGAAGAAGCAGCCCCGAAAGTCGTTCTTGGGATACTGCTGAAATATCTTATTGGGAATTAGCATTAACACAGTGCATTTTGATTTAATCTTATGGAAACATTTAGTTTTTAAACATGAAGTCAAATGGGAAGGTGGGCGTAGGAGGGGGATTAGTTTCCCTCCAATCACTTTCGACTATTAAATAGGGCATCAGCCCTTTCTATTTTCAATCGAATGAGCCCTTTTCGAAGTTCCTGCGAAAACTCCTTTGATACAAAGTGCCCTGGTCTAAACAACAACAACAACAAAAAAATAATACATTATACCCACATCAATCTTAACTATAAAAATGTCAAGGCCTTCCAATCACTTTCAACTATTAAAAAAGGCACTAGGCCTTTTCGATTTCCAATTGAATGAGCCCTTTTTGAGTTTCTACGAGAACACTTCCTATAAACACCTTATATACCCCCAGGGCATAAATTACAACCCTTACCCTAAGGGCCGTGAGGGTGGTTGTCATCCTCTATGACCTAATCTCCAGAACTTTCAACTACGTTAAACAAAATGGCTATCTCAAAATTTTGATTGGATGTGTCTGGAAAAATGGTGGGCATGAGAGGGGTGTTAGTCTTTCTCCAATCACTTTCAACTATTAAAAAAGGCACTAGCCTTTTCAATGTCCAATCAAAAGAGCCCTTTTGAAGTTTCTATGACAACAGTTTTAATAAAAAACCTTATATGCCCCCAGGGGATAACTTACAATCCTCGCCCTGAGGGCTGGGGGGGGGGGGTCATCCTCCAAGACCTAATTTCCAGAACTTTCTACTACATTGAACAAAATGGCTATCTGAATATTTTGATTGGATGTGTTTGGGGGAATGGTCAACGTGAGAAGGGGGTTAGTTACCCTCCAATCACTTTCAACTATTAAAAAAGGCACTAGCCCTCTCAATTTCCAGTTGAATGAGCCACTTTTGAAGTTTTTACAACAACTCAATCATTAATAACCTTATATGCCCCCAGGGCATAACTTACAACTCTTGCAGTTAGGGCTCTGATGGAGTTATCATCCTAAAAGACCTAATTTCCAGAACTTTCAACTACGTTGAACGAAATGGATATCTCTTTATTGGATGTGTTTGGGGAATTTTTATTGGATGTGTTTGGGGAAATGGTGGGCGTGAGAGGGGGGTTAGTTGCCCTTCAATCACTTTTGACTATTAAAAGGGCACTAGCCCTTTCAATTTTCAATTGAATGAGCCCTTTTTGATGTTTTTACAACATTGCTTTCTATAAAAACCTTACATGCTCCCAGGGCATAACTTACAACCCTTGACCTGAGGGTTGTGGGGGGGGGATGAGTTGTCATCCTTAAAGACCTAATTTCCAAAACTTTCAACTATGTTGAATAAAATGGCTATCTAAAAATTTTGATTGGATGTGTTTGGGGAAAAGGTGGGCGTGAGAGGGGGGTTAGTTGCCCTCAAACCACTTTCGACTATTAATAAGGGCACTAGCCCTTTGAATTTCCAATCGAATGAGTCCTTTTTCAAGTTTCTACAACAAAGATTTCAATAAAAACCTTATATGCCCCCAGGGTATAACTTATAACTCTTGCCCTGAAGACTGTGGGGGGAGTGTCCTGCTCAAAGGTATAATTTCCTGAACTTTAAAGTGCATGGAACAACATGGCTATCTAAAAATTTTGATTGGATATGTTTGGGGAAATGGTGGGCATGGAAGGGGTGTTAGTTGCCTTCCAATCACTTTTGACTATTAAAAAGGGCACTAGCCATTTCAATTTCCAATCAAATGAGCCCTTTTTGAAGCTTCTATGACAACGCGTTCTATAAAACCTTATATGCCCCAAGGGCACAACTTAGAACCCTTGCCCTGAGGGCTGTGGGGGAGTGTCCTCCTCAAAAACATAATTTCTATCTGGAAATCCCCAACACTGAACAAAATGGCTATTTAAATATTTTGATTGGATGTGTTTGGGGAAAGGGTGGGCAAGAGAGGGGGGCTAGTCGCCCCTCAAATCACTTTTGACTATTAAAAAGGGCACTAGACCTTTGAATTTCCAATCAAATGAGCCCTTTTTCAAGTTTCTATGACAAAGATTTCAATAAAAACTTATATGCCCCCAGGGCATAACTTATAACTCTTGCCCTGAAGACTGTGGGGGGAGTGTCCTGCTCAAAGGTATAATTTCCTGAACTTTAACTGCATGGAACAAAATGGCATTCTCCAAATTTTGATTAGATGTGTTTGGGGAAATGGTGGGCATGGAAGGGGTGTTAGTTGCCTTCCAATTATATATGACTATAAAAAAGGGCACTAGCCATTTCAATTTCTAATCAAATGAGCCGTTTTTGAAGTTTCTACAACAACACATTCTATAAAACTTTATATGCCCCAGGGCATAATTTACAAGCCTTGTCCTGAGGGCTGTGAGGGGGTTGTCATCCTCAAAGACCTAATTTACAGAACTTAAAACTATGTTGAATAAAATGGCTATCTCAAAATTTTGGTTGGATGTGTTTTGGGAAAAGGGGGCGTGAGAGGGGGGTTAGTTGCCCTCCAATCACTTTTGACTATTAAAGAGGGCACTAGCCCTTTGAATTTCCAATCAAATGAGCCTTTTCTGAAGTTTCTATGACAACAACTTCTATAAAAACCTTATATGCCCCCAGAGCATAACTTACAACCCTTTCCCTGAAGGCTGTGGGGGAGTGTCCTCCTCAAAAACATAATTTTTATCTGGAAATCAACTATGCTGAACAAAATGGCAAAATTTTGATTGGATGTGTTTTGGAAAATTGTGGGTGTGGAAAGGGTGTTAGTTGCCTTCCAATCACTTTTAACTCTTAAAAAGGGCACAAGCCACTCTGTTTTCCAATTGAATGAGCCCTTTTCGAAGTTTCTATGACAACTTCTTTGATACAAAGTGCCCTGCTCTATAGGAAAAAAATAAAAATAATAAATGATACATTGTGCCAACATTGTTCTTATAGGCTATGCCCTCAGGACATAACCTAAAACCTTGCCGCAGGGGTTGTGGGGAAGTTTCCTCCTCAAAAACATATTTTCTATCAGGAAATCAACTATGCTGAACAAAATAGCTACCTCAAAATTTTGATTCAATGTGGGTGAGTGGGGGGGGGGGCTAGTTGCCCTCTAATCACTTTTGACTATTAAAAAGGGCACTAGCCCTTTGAATTTCCAATCAAATGAGCCTTTTTTGAAGTTTCTATGGCAACACCTTCTATAAAACCTTATATGCCCCCAGGGCATAACTTAAAACCCTTGCCCTGAGGGTTGTGGGGGAGTGTCCTCCTCAAAAACATATTTTCTATCTGGAAATCAACTATGCTCAACAAAATGGCTATCTCAAAATTTTGATTTGATGTGTTTGGGGGAATGATGGGCATGGGGGGGAGCTAGTTGCCCTCTAATCATTTTCAACTATTAAAAAGGGCACTAGCCCCTCCAATTTCCAATTGAATGAGCCCTTTTCAAAGTTTCTATGACAAATCCTTTGATACGAAGTGCCCAGGGTATGGAGAAAGAAGAGGAAGAAGAAAAAAATAATAAATTGTGCCCACATCATTCTTTACTTAGGCAGCGCTATTGCGCTGCCTATGATATATAGCTCATTTCTCAGTTTTCACCACTGGGGAAAATTGGCTCCAATTTTGCTCCCCCCAACCCCAGTATTTTGACAAAACTACACCACTGAATGACATGATCTCTTTGCTCAATGCAGTATCTGTGTATGCACATAAACTAACTGTGGATCCAGACCTGATCTAACATGCACACCAGTATGATATTTGGGCATGTGTATGTTGTAATTATTGCCAGAAGATACACTAGCTTTTCGTTTTTTTTTTTTAACACAGTGGAAAACAATGCATAAAACTGACATTGAAATGATATGGCCATTTTAATCTAGATGACATAATCATATCATGTGGGTTGAAGGCCCAAGCTGCTGCTTGAGCAAAGCAAGGACCATTAAAAAGCCCATAAAGCATGTTTTTTTACCAGACAAAGAGCCTGCAAGCAGTTGTGATGCTTGACCTTATGGGGCCCTATGCAATATCAATTTGCAGGGCACCAATGGCTATTAGTGCAAACTAACAAACTGCAGGATGCCATTTGTTTAAATGAACTTTATTAGAAAGATGTTTTTGTGGTCTCAAATGCAATTTTAGAGTATGTTTTACCATGCAGCATTTGGGACTGTTTGGTGTGGTATTTCTATTCAACTCAGAGATGGCAGAATGTTTACACAACCTTGCCATTTTAGGTTATGCCTACACTGAAATGCAGGGCCCCTGTGGAGCTGCATAGTTGGCACATGCCTAAAGCTGCAACTACCCAGAAGAATATTTATACCCTAGCAAGTATTTATTGTTAGACAATCTTTCAACATAGGATTTTCAAAACATCCTGAGATCTCACATCAAATTGGTAGTCATGGAAGCACTGTATAAACTACAATAACAAAAGAGTAGTACCATTTGATTCACCATTCAAAATGCTTTCTGAATATAATAGCTGAAACATATTGAAGATAAATGGTATTTTATGCTCAAAACTAGTCATAGGCCTAGCCTATATGTGCTGAACATGGATTCAAATGTCTACTTAATGAAGTTTTTCAATAGCATTTTAAAACATCTTGATGCATATGCAGTGGCATCAATTCCCAAAAATTCCAAAAGAGGGGGGCAATATTTATTTTTCACAATATAGGGAAGAGGGCAAATTTGCCATTTTAAAATGAAGATACCCCCCAAAAAGGTATTTTTCACAACCTAGGAGGGGCATAGGTAGTCCTTTACAGTCCCCAAACACAATTGATACCACTGTGCATGTAACTAGCCTTTTCCTATAGCCTACCTACCCCTTATCAAATTGATTCCAAATAGACCTACCAAAAACTCAGTAAAATTCTACTTTAGCAACTTTTGGCTATCTTGGAAAGGGGCATGGTTAGGAAAATGAAGCTTTCAGGGATGGGTCTACAGGCTAAAGTATGTCCTGGGAAGGTATCTTGAAATACCTACCTCTACTCCTTCTCCCTCTAGAGGGTCCTGACCTTTGATGACCTTAAAAAATTTGTGTGTTATAAAAGTAAAACCTTACAAAATAGATCTTCTGCTTAAATGAAGTACAACAAAATTGTTTTCAGCTTCACAATTTTGCTCAATCCCAATTTAACAGGTTTTAAAGATATGCAAATACATTTCCTAAATTTTGGAAAAAAATATTCATATGGCTTAAAATTCTACTCAAATAACAGGAATTGCATTTTCAGAACTAAACCTAGAGAAAAAGAAACTGATAACTGAAAATTACAGTAAAATGTTGTTTTGTAAAAACTTCAATAGATAATTTCAATAGAACCTGTCATGTAGGCAAATTTCAGAACCCTCTAGAGGGAGAAGGAGTGGAGGTAGGTGCTTCAAAATACCTTCCCAGGACATACTTTAGCCTGTAGACTCTTTCCATGACAGCCAAAAGTAGCTAAAGTAGAATTTTACCAAAAACTCTACTGGAAAAACATGGGTAAATTTTTTGTAGTTCATGTTATTGACTTACAAATAAAGTAAACATACCACTTGATGCCTTTTTTATGCTCTTTCCAAATATAATAATAATTTTTGTTGGAAATGAATTTTACCCCCACCCCCCATATATACCAATTCAGGGTATAAATTTGCATATTAGGGGGGGGGGATTTATTTCTGATGTAAATGAGAGGTAAGTTTAAACTTTACCACCACCCCCTATACACTATTTGATGCCTTTTTTTATGCTGATTACGAATATAATAATCATTTCTATCAGAAATGAATTTCAGCCCCCCCCCCTATATATGCCAATTCAGGGTATATATTTCTACATTAGGGGGATGGGGGTAAAGTTTAAACTTACCTCCCATTTACATCAGAAACAAAATTTGCCCCCACCCCCTCTAATGTAGAAATATATACCCTGAATTGGCATATATAGGGGGGGGGCTGAAATTCATTTCCGATAGAAATGATTGTTATATTTGTAATCAGCATAAAAAAGGCATCAAATGGTGTATTCACTTTATTCCTAACTCAATAATATGAATTGGTATATATTTACTAAATTCATTTCTGACAAAAATCATTAGCCTACTCTTTTGGAAAGAGCATAAAAAAAGGCATTGAGTGGTATGTTTATTTTACTCATAAGTCAATAATATGAACTGCAAAAAATTTACCATAGCATCATTTATAAAGCCACCTTATCAGTTAGTGTACATAACAGGTGTCATAAGGCCTCCTTAATTTCAAGCCAGTTTGAAATGTTGGCTAATAAAAACTGAACTAAAAGTATGGACACCACTAGGGACTTTTCAAAAGTAAAGAGGGGAGGCCAACTACCCACAAAGGATGTGCAAATTCACTGTCTTCTGTCAGAAATTAGGCTAGATTTACACTTAATGCTAAGAACTTTTATAGGGAGTCATAAGTGTACTAAGAAGACAATGTTAACCCTCTCCCCCTCTAGGTAATTCCACTCAAGCTTTAACTTACAGCAGAAATCTAAGCCACCAATAGGCTAACCTATATCTAGCCTAAGTGCATCATGCAGAACAGATATTGCAATAAATGTAGACAAGCCAGTAAATTTTTACCAAATCATATAGGCTAATTGAGTTAGGAATAAAGTGAATACACCATTTGATGTCTTTTTCTTTATGCTGATTACAAATCAGAAATGAATTTTGCCCCCCTCCCCGGTAAATATCTACCAAATCATATTATTGAGTTAGGACTAAAGTGAATACACCATTCGATGCCTTTTTTATGCTGATTACAAATATAATAAGCATTTCTATTGGAAATGAATTTCAGCCCCCCCCCCTCTATATATGCCAATTCAGGGTAGGCTATATATTTCTACATTAGGGGGGTAAAGTTTAAACTTACCTCCCATTTACATCAGAAATAAAATTTGCCCCCACCCCCCTGCCATAAAAATATATACCCTGAATTGGCATATATAGGGGGGGCTAAAATCATTTCCGATAGAAATGATTGTTATATTCGAAATCAGCATTAAAAAGGCATTGAATGGTATATTCACTTTATTTGAAACTAAATAGGCTAGCCTAATATGATTTGGTAAAATTTACCGAGAGGGCTACCTTGCAATGAGGTAAAGGGTTATTTAAAAAAAAAACTAACTTACTTTCTAAGTTTCTAGCTGACTCACTCAAAAGTCCTTGGTTTTCTTGGGCAGCTTTGAGATTCGTTTCACTTGTCATCAATAAATGTTTATTGTTTATGCTTTTTCTTGTCGTCAAATCAGTGTTTCCACTTATCTTTTCAAACAATCTGTAGAATCTTCGGGAGAAAATCGGGAGATGGCTCTCAGGATTCGGGAGAAAATCGGGAGATGGATCTCAGGATTTGGTAGAATTTTCAGTTTTTGTATTGAGTTTTTGGAGGTGTTTGAGTGATTTGAGTATAAAGTACCACATTCTAAATGTTTGGAGTGCAGCCATCTGGAGCCATCTGCAATTCCGGAAAGAAAATTCGGCAATCGACGTTGTCGAACATGACAAAAGGAAGCAGCTAGAAGCTTGAAATCTATTTAATTTTGAAACTAAGTGCAGTTATATTTCATTCAGACTCTAAAGCTGTTAAATTAAGACATTTTTCTTCATTGACCCTTACTTTTTCTGGCCCTTTCAGATTCCACACGACACCCCACTAAATTCAAGACTGGGACAGAAAATCCTGACGAATTACGGACACTAGGCCTTTGACCATTGAGTCTGAGTTAAGTGGATAATTTTTTTTTAACCACCATCCCCAGAGGTATTCACAAATGATAAAGAGAAAACGCAAAGTCGTAGCTCATTAGTATTGATATAACTGAAAAAAAGTATAAGAAATAGCAAAACTTTCAGATCCATATACTACATTACATTCATAATCTGTGCCTATCGCATGGCTTTTTAGCTGTGCTGGTAACTCAGCTGTGCTGGCATACGCTACTACTCCTTTTAGCCTCTTTCTGAGGGGTTGGTCAACCGTCAGTGTGTCTGCTGTAACTCCGTCTCGTTTCATTTCAAGTTTCGTCTGAATTGTGGACGCCAAAGTTACTGTTACCAAATGATTCCTTCTGCCTGTCTTTACTTCTTGAGTAAGCTGAACAGTCTTTCTGAAGCTACGTTCGAAAATGGCAAGGAAAACAAGTACTGCACAAACTTTGCTAAGTTTGGTTTCCACGGTGGTCCCTCGCACTCAAAGCCGATTTCCAGTAATCCACTGCTGTCAGAGTCACTGTTTTATCATCATTGGCACTATCGGAATGTTCCCACCATTCTATGTCAATCGCACTTTTCGACTTTTTGTACTCGTTTTCATCCTTTCAGCGCAATTTTATGTTTTATAATACACTGACAGGCCCTGGCGGACTATATTCGTCACTTTCTGCTTACCCAGTCTTTCTTTATCAGTAAAATTCTTATGCGGCATATTTTCTCAGGAATGGGACTAACTTGTCAACCAGCAAAAATCGTAAATTGTTTTCAAAATGCAGCAATTTTCGTCTCTGTTTCTTGTGTTGGATCATTTGAAGCAAACCCCTTCGGTTCTACAGAGCAACTGCAGACAAATTCTAATTTTTGTCATATTTCTTTAAATTTATAGTAATTCTTGATCCTTTTGAAGCTAATGAATCAGCTGGACCCACATAGTGCTAGTTCCCATTTTCTTGGTGCAAGCCAACAACTGTGATTAGTTTATGAATTGAAAATAATTAGTTAATTACAAACCTTGAAGGTGTTTAAATGATCAAAAACAGAAAATCAATGCAACCACTGTGGAATGGATAATGGGCAATGTTCATACCTATGCCAATAAATTCAAGTCGCGGTGCCTCAATTGCCTGGGACGTTAGGAAAAATCCCTAAAAGACCATAGGCAACGGACAGGTAAAAACAAGAAGAAAAGAATGACCAAAAAGTAAAATGTTCAGGGGATTAAGTTTTCTGGAGATTTTCGGGAGATTCGGTATCTTCTTTTTTTGTCGGGAGATTGATTAGAAATTCGGTAGATCTCCCGAAAAATCGGGAGAAGTGGAAACACTGCGTCAAATGCTCTTTCTTGTCGTATTTTATGTTGATACTTGCAATCTTGCTTTTGCGTATCACTAATCTTACTATTGCGTATCAGTATTTGATAAATCATTTTCGTTTTATTTAATCCTTTTGGAAGAACCAGAAGATTCACAGGTTGATTATGTTCTGCAATTATTACAATTGGCACTTGAAAAGACATGAGTAATAAATGCTTAGCGATCCTTAGATCAACATGCTTAACTTCACTTAATGGAACTTATAGGTCAAGATTGCAAAATTCAACGAAATTGTAAGTTTGAGGGGTGAGTTCACCACCTTGCTCAGTAGTCTAAAACCTAGGATAGAATAGGCTAGTAGCCTGCAATTATTCTTTATAGCTAGACTGATTGAGTACATGAAAGGGGTAAAATTCTACTCTAGCTACTTTTGGCTATCTTGAAATAGGGTTAGGTTAGGAAAATGAAACTTTCAGGGATGGGTCTACAGGCTAAAGTATGTCCCAGGAAGACACTTTGAAGTACCCACCTCCACTTGTCCCTCTAGAGGGTCCTGGAACTTGCCTACATGACAGATCTATACCCATTGAAATTTTGACGAAACAACATTTTACCTTAATTTTTAGTTATCAGTTTCTTTTTCTCTGGCCTTAGCTCTGAAAATAGAATTTCTGTCATTTGAGCAGAATTTTAAGTCATATCAATGTTTTAGCCTATTTCCAAAATTTAGGAAATGCATTTGTAGGCTATATCTTTAAAACTTTATAAATTGGGATTGAGCAAAGCTGTGAAGCTGAAAACATTTTTGTTGCACTTCATTTAAGCAGAAGATAAGATATTTATTTCAAAAAGATCACTATCAGAAGCCCACAAAGGGCCAAATTTGGACTTCAGAGTCAACATTATAAATGGTTGCACTAAAACTGGCAAAAATGCAAAAAACAACAACAAAATAAAAAAATCATTATGGACAACCATTTAACAGTCAATAATTAAAACTGTAAAAAGTCAATTAAAAAGTTAAAAAGATAAAAACTGGTCAAACTAAACTTACCTAAACTTACACAAATACAAATCAGAAAAAGAATTAGAATGGACATAAAAAAAGGAAGGGGGGAATAAGCAAATATACACAAAAAAAGAGCAAGACATAAATGCATATAAATTAAAAGGGACACTAAGAAAGTGTCAATAATCCAACTACAGTAAGTCAATAAAAGAGTTAAAAAATAAAAAGTGGTCAAGAAGGGGGGGGGAGAAAAAAAGAAACTTGGGACATTTTATTCATTTTTTCTGTAATAAAAGGGACAAAAGTTCTTTTGTATTTTGAAGTAATGCAGCAAATGGGGGACAAAACAGGGATGGGCTCAGAAACAGCTCAAGGCAGCTGTAATCTGGATGGGGAGTGATGTTTGGGGAAAATACTTGCTGTCTGAGGGTTTGTTATGGCATTTTTTTGCAAAATAGAGGCACAAATTATTTCTTTGTCCCTCAAGGGTCTCTAGTTTTGAAATATTTAACAAATGCAAATATGGTATCTTGCCCTCTTTATAAATAGTTCTTAGAACTCTCTTTTGGACATTTTCAATTTTTTGTGTTGCTTCAGTTGAGAGGCCAGGGTGCCACACAGGACAAGCATACTCTAATATGGGACGCACAAAAGAAATATATACTTTTATTAAATGTGATTGGGGGCAACTAAATTTATTTAAAAGTTTAAGGAGGGAAAGTGAGGAGTTTGCTTGTCATAGGATATTGTTTATATGGGCATCCCATTTCAAATTGGAAGAAATTGTAACACCAAGGAGTTTAAGAGATGTGACAGGTTTCAGGAGGAATAGGAGCAAGAAAAAGGGGAAGGGATTTGAGGAAACTTACTGAGACTATTGCAGATTTAGAAGGGTTAACTGTCATGTCAAGGGAAGAGGCCTCACAGGCAATATCTTGGAGTATGCCCATTGGGTTGCTGAACATGTTTTTATGACATATCTCTAAAACTGTCAAGTCATCAACAAATTTTCACCTATTGTCATAAAAGGTTGAAAGGCTGTTAATCATAAGAGAAAAAAGGAGAGGGCCTAGAATAGTCCCCTGAGGAATGTCATTAAATATGGGGAGATGATCTGAGAAACAATTTAGATATTTAACTGCTTGAGATCTATTAGAGAGAAAAGAGGCAACAAGCTTAACAAGGACAGTTTCAATGTGGAATTCCTTTATAAGTTTATCTATTAGTAAATTGTGGTTAATCAAATTGAAAGCTTTTTGAAGATCAATAGAAATCAGATTAAGCCAAGTGTTAGGTTTTCAAGTAATTTACCCATGGTATCAACAAGATGGATCAGGTAATGAGAGGTTGACATGGATTTGATATTACCAAACTGTCTAAGATCAATGAGGGGGAGGACTTTCATCTTAAGCCAGTCTGTGAGAAAACTTTCATACAATTTTGAAAAAATTGAGGTGAGGGTAATAGGACAAATGCCATCAAAGCCAGGCTTCCCATTTTTCTTTTTGATTGGGGTAATAAAGCCTTGTTTCCAATATTGAGGGAACTGTCCAGATTTGGTAATTTCATTAAACATGGTGGATAGGGGTTTTGAGAGGTAATCACTGAAAGCTTTAATCTGAGGAACAGGAATATCTAAAGGGCAAATGCTTGATTGTTTTAGTTTTTCAATTTTTTTTACAACATCAAGTGGAGAAATATGTGGGAGTGAAAAAGGATCAGGAATATCTGGAAATGCATAAGATAGTGGTGGGAGATTCTGGACAATAGAAGCCAGAAACTTATTGAGGTCATTAGCTGTGGTCATTGGAGGTTCATTTACATTAAAATTTAGTTGTTCTTGACTCTTGCTGGTAAGTTTTTTAATTTCAGATCTGTTTTGCAAGGTTTCACTTCTATAATTCACAGATTTTTAAAGGTCCTCAAAGGTCAGGACCCTCTAGAGAGAGAAGGAGCAGAGGTAGGTACTTCTAAATACCTTCTCAGGACATACTTTAGCCTGTAGACCCATCCCTGAAAGTTTCATTTTCCTAACATAACCTCTTTCCAAGATAGTCAAAAGCAGCTAAAGTAGAATTTTACCCATGAAAGGGTCTCTGTCTTGAAAACTGACTGAAATAGATAGGCTATGTAATACTTTAAGGTTACCTATAGATCATAAGCCTGAATTTCGCCATGAGAAGGTGTTTTCAACATCCCAAGTCCATCTAATCTCACTCCCTAAAGTTTAAACTTACCTCTCATTTACATCAGAAATAAATTTTACCATCACCACCTTCCCCCCCCCCCCTAATGTGCAAATATAGACCCTGAATTGGTAGGTAAATATTTGCCAAATCATATTATTGAATTACAACTAAAGTGAATATACCTGTTGATGCCTTTTTTTTAAGGAGCATTCACAAGCATGTCTAGCTAGAATCCCATGTCTAGACATGTGTCTAGCCAGAATTTGATGTCTAGGCAATGACCATTCACAAGTAAAATTTGGTGCTTAGCTAGACACGCTAGACAAGGCACAGTAAATTTTTACCAAATCATATTATTGACCTATGAATAAAGTAAACATACCACTCAGTGCCTTTTTTTATGCTCTTTCCAAATGTAATAATCATTTTGTTGGAAATGAATTTTACCCCCACCCCTATATATACAAATTCAGGGTATATATTTGCACATTAAGGGGGTGGGGGTAAATTTTACACTTACCTCCCATTTACATCCAAAATAAAATTTACCCACCCCCCTAATGTGCAAATATATACCCTGAATTGGTATATTTAGGGGTGGGGGCTAAAATTCATTTCTGACAAAAATGATTATTATATTCATCAAGAGCATAAAAAAAGGCATCAAGTGGTATATTCACTTTAGTTTTAACTCAATAACATGATTTGGTAAATATTTATCAATTGGTATATATAGGGGTGGGAAGATGTAAATGGGAGGTAAGTGTAAAATCTACCCCCACCCCCTTAATTTGCAAATATATACCCTGAATTGGTATGTATAGGGGTGGGGGTAAAATTCATTTCCAACAAAAATGATTATTGCATTTGGAAATAGCATAAAAAAGGTATATATTTCAAAGGTATATATTACATATTTCAGGGTATATGTTTGCACATTAGGGGGGTGGGTAAATTTGATTTTGGATGTAAATGGGAGGCAAGTGTAAAATTTACCCCCACCCCTTAATGTGCAAATATATACCCTGAATTGGTATATATAGGGGTGGGGTAAAATTCATTTCCGACAAAAATGATTATTATATTTGGAAAGAGCATAAAAAAAGGCATCAAGTGGGATATTCACTTTATTCATAAGTCAATAATATGATTTGGTAAAAATTGACCCAAATTGCTTAGCTAGACATTGATTTCTAGACTCTAGAACTCAATGTCTAGGATTTTTGATTACAGCCATCAGAATGTGTCAAGTTTCACTATTTTCATCATTTTTGTTTACATTTTTAAACTTAAATTTAATTTTTGTTTTCTCATTAATTGTTTTTTTCATTTTAGGCAAATATGCAACACCAGACATAATAGTGAAGCACACAAAGGCAATTGTTTTGCTTATCTCATCCATTATTTTGTGACAATAAAAATAGGGATTACAATTTTGAAAGTTTTGCTTGAATAGGCTCTCTTGATTGGCTAGAAATGACAATTTGAAACTAAATTTGTAGTTTTAGCTAAGCACCAAATTTTACTTGTGAATGGTCATTGCCTAGACATTGAATCCTGGCCAGACATGGGATTCTAGCTAGACATGCTTGTGAATGCAGCTTTATGCTCTTTATGAATATAATAATCATTTTTGTTGGAAATGAATTTTAGCCCCCACCCCTACATATACCAATTCAGGGTATATATTTGCACATTAGGGGGTGGGGGGTGGGGGAAGGTTTAAACTTACCTCTCATTTACATCAGAAATAAAATTACTGCCACCCCCCTAATGTGCAAATATATACCCTGAATTGGTATATATAGGGTGGGGGCTAAAATTCATTTCTGACAAAAATGATTATTATATTCATCAAGAGCATAAAAAAAGGCATCAAGTGGTATATTCACTTTAGTTGTAACTCAATAACATGATTTGGAAAATATTTATCAATTGGTATATATAGGGGTGGGGGTAAAGTTCATTTCTGACAAAAACGATAATTATGTTTGGAAAGAGCATAAAAAAGGCATTGAGGGGTATGTTTACTTTATTTGTAAGTCAATAGCCTAATATAAACTGCAAAAAAATACTAAAGCTGTAACCTAACCTACAAAATACTTAATTTTTGATTCAAATCATTTTCCTACAATTTCCGTTTTTTTCAAATGTTGTTGACAAAATAGTGCTGAATTTTGCAATTCATAATTTTGCCATCAACAATTCAGGGTATATATTTGCACATTAGGGGGTTGGGAGAGGTGAACTTCATGGTAAATTTGCAGTGGGCCATATAATTTTGCTAGAATGAAAGTGAAAATATCATTTGAGGCTTTTTTTTGCTCTTTCATAATTCATACTAAATACCTTATGGGCCCTTTTAAGGGCTCAAGATGCAATTATTGTATTATGAAAGAGCATAAAAAAGACATAAAATGCTGTTTTTGCTTTCATCCTAGCTAAATTATAATGCCACCTATAAATTACCAGCAATGAAAAGTATTGATCCCTGGGTGATTTTATTTCAGTGGCTTGCCCCCTCAGAAATAAATACTATAAAATTCTGAAAAATGCTTTGAAAATTTTTACAATCCTTACTTAGGCTCTATCATTCTTAAAAATCTCTTTATATTACTATACCCCCCCCCCCCCTCCCAATTTCCTCCAGTATTGGTGAACAGATAGGCATGCTAAAAAGGAAACTCTATAAAATTCTCAAAACAAATTTCAAAAAATCCTAAAACACTTATTGATACCATTTCTAAAAGCAATTTACTTTACTTTGCCTCCTCCCCATTAATGTGCAAATATATATCCATGATTACATATGCTCCCTTTATTTTGTCATACATTACTCTTTTGTTCAAATACATTTGACAGCAAAGAAGAAACATTGACAAATCAAGCAATAGAAAATACATGAATATTGAAAAGCCAGTGCAAATTATCATGATAAAATCTCTAGATGTAGAACTATGGCTCAGAAGATTGAATGCAAATAAGTTGGTTGGTCCTGATGGAATTCACCCTCAGACCCTGAAAGAAGCCCAATCAGAGCTTGCCCTTCCCTTGTCAAAACTGTTCCAAAAGTCTCTAGATACTAAATGGGTTCCTCAAGATCGGCAAAATGCAAATATTATGCCTATCCACAAGGGTGGAAGCAAGAACAATGGCACCAATTACCAACCCACTGGCATCACTTCAAAGTTGGTGAAGTTTTTAACGAATTATGAAAACCACAATTATGAAACATTTAATTTGCAACAAACTGCTCACAAACAGCCAACAAGGCTTCAGATCAGGATGCTCATTAGAGACAAACCTTATACTTGCTTATGACTCTGTCATTGAGTTGCTAGATTGTGATACTCAGTTGATATGATCCTTTTAGATTTTGCCAAAGCATTTGACAAAGTATGTCATCACCAGCTGAAGGCAAAACTAACAGCTAACAGCATCCATCTGAAGGTTATAGAATAGGTTATACAATTCCTCACAAAAAGAAAGCAGAGAATTTAATTATTTGGGGACAATGGGTAAGAATTCTACTCATTCCCCTAAAGTCATCAGTTGTCTTCTATATAAGCAACTTGTGCATCCAAAGCTTGATGTTGGAATAGCTCTAGCCTCCTCTTATTTTAAAAATAGACATAAAAGTGCTGGAAGATGTGCCATCAAAGTGATATCCAGCATACAGGAACTTTCCTACCCTGCAAGACTAGCAAAGCTGAAACTCCCAGACTAGCAAAGCTGAAAATCCCAACAATAGAGGTGATGCCATTTTAGCCTATAAGGTAATGAGGGCTAATATGCACTCAGCATTATTTCCCACTGTTGGTCTCAACTCAAGAACTAGAAGTCATCACCTGAAGCTTGTTAAGCAGTCTACCCTATCCAGAGTCCACACTCAATTCTTTCAAACAGTTTGTAGTAACAAACTGTAAGTAAGGAGTGACCCGGCTCAATAGTAACCAAAACTCTAAAAAACGGGTTTTCGATACCAATAGATACATCAGAAGAATCAGGTTTTTATACTGATTTAAAATATATAAGTTTCATCAAGTTTAGTCTTACCCATCAAAAGTTACGCGCCTAAGAAAATTTGCCTTATTTTTGAAAAAAAGGGGGAAACAACCCCTAAAAGTCATAGAACTCTAATGAAAATCACACCATCAGATTCAACATATCAGAGAACCCTAATACAGAAGTTTCAAGCTCCTATCTGCAAAAATGTAGAATTTTGTATTTTTTGCCAGAAGAAAGATCATGGATGCACGTTTATATGTTTTTTTTTTGTTTGTTTTTTTTTTTTTTTCCCAGGGGTGATTGTATCAATCCAGTAGTCCTAGAATATCATGAGAGGGTTCATTCGAATGGAAATTAAAAGTTCTAGTGCCCTTTTTAAGTGACCAAAAAAATTGGAGGGCAACTTGCCCCCCTCCCACACTCATTTTTTTCCTGAAGTCACCCAACCAAAATTTTGAGATAGCTATTTTGTTCAGCATAGTCAAAAATCTAATTAATATGTGTTTGAGGATGACTTAATCCCCCACAGTTCCTGGGGGAAGGGCTGCAAGTTATAAACATTGCCCATTGTTTACATATAGTATTGGTTATTGGGAAGTATACAGGTGTTTTCAGGAGGAATTTTTTCTAGTGGGCAGTCGGGGTCGGAGTAAGGGTTATGGGAGAGGAACATTTCCATGAAGGGGGCGCCAGATTTCCCAGCATTATTTAAAAAACGATCAGAAATTAAATAAAAAACAAGTTTTTTTCAACTGAAAAAAAGGAGCAACATTAAAACTTAAAACAAACAGAAATTATTATGTATATGAGAGGGTTCGCCCCCTAGTCAATACCTTGCTCTTTATGCTAAAGTTTTTTAGTACTTTCAAAAGAGCTATCTATTCTAATTAACAAACCTATGTGATTCAGGGATTTGTGATTCAAACTTTAGCATAAAGAGCAAGGTATTGACTAGGGAGCAAACCCCCTAATATACATAATAAAAACATACGAATATAGAAATTCGTTACGTAAGTTAATTCGTAAGTTACGTCAGAATAAAATTTCGAGAAAGCCAATTGGCCAAAAAAAGGAAAATTAATATGCAAATTTTGTTGTAATTATTCATGTACGGTGAACCAAAATCAAAGCTGTATTAATTCAAAAACGTTCAGAAATTAACTAAAAAACAAGTTTTTTTTTTACTGAAAGTAAGGAACAACATTAAAACTTAAAACGAACAGAAATTATTCCGTATATGAAAGGGGCTGTCCCCTCCTCAACGCCTTGCTCTTTACACTAAAGTTTGACTCTGTCTCACAACTTTATTTCTTAAAACGATAAAAAAAACTTTAACGTAAAGAGCGAGGCGTTGAGGAGGGGACAGCCCCTTTTATATATGGAATAATTTCTGTTCGTGTTAAGTTATAATGTCGCTCCTTACTTTCAGTTAAAAAAACTTGTTTTTTTTAGTTTTCCTCAAGAATTGTCAATGGTTGAAATAAACTCTCCAATGAAACTGTATCTTCAAATGAAGGCTGGATGCTGAGTGATCCTCCAGGGAGTGTAAACTAGACCAAGAAGCTATTGATCAGCATACTGCAGCTAGTCACTAAAGAATTTTGAATACTACTTGAATCATCAACTCTGGAGCTCTACAAGGAGAAATCCTTAGATTACTCAAAGCTGCAATTTAGGGTTATGGATATTCCAGATTTATGACTTTAAGGATACTCCAAAGTTGTGACCAAACTGTACCAGGGTCTTGTGCAACCATTGCTAGAATTTAGAATGTGTGTTGCAACACTTTTGAACAAGGGTAATCAGCAGAAAACAGAATCTTTCCAAAGGCAGATAACAGAAGCTGTTGATGGATGCAAGATTCTCAACTGAATAAACTTCAGCCCCTAATGCTCATGTATAAATGTCAAAGAGGTGATGTCATAACGACTTGGCAGGGCCCATCAGCATATGGATATGTCCCACCAGTCATAAACCTTCCCCCAACAATGGGATAAATTGTTGGGGGTGGAGGCCAGCAGAAGGATGCATTATTGGTATTAGAGATATCTGGCACCTGCTTGGGATGGAGATGAGTGGCTTACAAGTATTTTTTTTTTTCAGGGTAACTCTGAAATATGTTCAAAGTTATCTTTGTCTTTCTAAAGTCTGTATTTTAATGTTCCGTACTGGCCTGGCCAAGTTGTGCTGTTCAGAACTGATCCCAGGAAGGTGGAAATCAAGCTTGTCTGTTCTGCTGAGTTTTTACTTCTGTGTACATTTTGGATCATATCTTAATTTGTTTGTGCCTGGTTTTCTTTCCTGCTTGGATAGAAGCTAGTTAACAATTAATGGGATAGAAGATGGATTATGAAGTTATATATTAGGCAGTTGAACTTTAAAAGTAAGAAATGAATTTGAGGAATATTTTGAAATAAATATTTTGTATTTGGTTAGTGATTTTTTTTTTCAGAAATATAAGGTTTTTAGTTTTTTTTTTTTTTTTTTTTGCAATGAGAAGAGTATAGGGGAACATAATTGATGATTAAAAATCAAAGCAGACACAGAAAAGAATATTCTTTTTAGCTTCTGACAGTACACCAGAATGTTTAGTAACAAAGAGGAACCCATAGTCCTGTCCCACAAGTCATAAACCTTAATGAAACATTTGGGACCAGCCATTTCCTGGTCACCAAACTCCACAAGAAATTATAGGCAAAGTTAGCAAAGATTTATTGGATATCCTGCAAGCCTGTAGATTTGACAAATCTACAAGGAACATCATATGCAAACGTCTCAGCATCTCAATGGGGAAAATTCCTATACATTTGGATATCATGGAAAAAATGTAAAAGAAAAATACAGTTTATTTTATTTTAGGAAATTTATGTTGGTCTTAATGAAATGGAAGAAATGAAGGGTTTTTAGTAGTTTTTAACTTTAAACACCATTTTAGGATTGATATAGCTCTCCAGACATGAAGACTAGTAGTTTGGTTCAGTTGCCATTCAATACAGAAGGATGTGTTTCTCAAATGCCAAAAATGGTTTTAAGTAAACACTAGTTTCTAAAAAATGTCACAAAATAACCATGATTTTTCACAATTTTTAGTTCAGGGTTATCCTTTTCTATGGTATTTGCTTTGATGAGCATTCAATAGATGTATTTCTGAAATTGTCAGAGTTGCTAGTTATTATCTTTAACCCTAAAAAGGAACCATAAATAGCTGAATCTCTGGAACTTCCTGATGCTTTCCTAGACTTTTCTTGTCCTTTTCTGGAGTATTGTTCCTCAGTTTGGCTCCCAATAAATGTGATTGATGAACATAGGGTTGAAAGGGTTGGGGAAAGGGCTACAAAGATGGACTGGAATGTGAAATACACTTGATATTCTTGGATAATCATCAGGTTTTAAATTTCTTGCCATTTTGTAGGCAGTGACTACAAGAATGCTGAGGATATTGATTTTTTTTTGTTTGTTTGTTTGTGTTAGCCAAGTATTATTCAGCTTAAGGCACCTTTTCAAACCTTATGCCAAAAAAAAAATCAACAAACAAATAGGATAGCATTTATTACTGATGGAGTTTCTACATTGTGGAAAACCCTGCAATCTTTGGTTGTTGAAGAAGTTAGTTTTCATTCATTGAAATAAACTTTATCAGGTACTAAAATTTTATTTAGGAATACTGGCTGTTTTATAGTGTTGTATTTATGGACCATAAGCTGGGATAAATTTATTTCTGCTATTATTGTATATGTCTTTTGTATTCACTCATGTTTAAATTTGTTTGTTTTGTTCTTGTATTTCTTTTACCATAATATTTACTTATGTATTTTTGAGTGATGTGCAGTTAGCTTTAGGCTATATGCATAAATTAAAAACAAATGCTCATGTAAATCACAAAAGTATAACAAACCAAGCTATAAACCATATTTAGTAAGCATAGATGAAAATATTGGATCCTAAATATTTCTTTTGGATTATTGTTATTGTACAGGATTAAAGATGTAATTCAGATGGGGCCAAACAAAAAGCAGAATATCCTCAAATGCAGGGACTGGAGAGGGTCATAAGAAGAGAGTTAGGGAAAGCTCTGATGAATCTTGAATAGTACAGGGAAGAAGAGCAAGAATGCAGAGCCATATTGCTCTCAAGTGCCTTGGGTTGTTAGTAGCAGTAGTAATAAAAGTCACTCAAGTTCTTTCTAAAGACAAAAAAAAACTATTAGTCAAAACTATGTAACAGTACACTTATAGATACAACTATGTCTGATCCTCAGGGGAGGGAATTATAAGATTTTTGGCAATAGGGTTCTAAAACAAAAATTTGATTTTTATGCCACTATTTTTTTGAGAGGGACACTCCCTCCACCCCCAACCTGTTTTGAAAGTAGATGTATGGTTCTCTCTGTATTTTCTAATATCTTTCATATTGTCCATCTATTTCTTTTGAGAGGTGCCTAGAAGTTGAGCTTAAAGCCTTGTGTTAATTAGATTCAAATTGTTCAGAAATGCATCACTTAAATTGCTTAGTCTCCTTATAAATGCTTTTTTTTTATATATATGAGAAGTACATGGGGCATGCACTTAATCATTAGATAATCTGCAAATCCAGATAGAGAAGGTAATTAGAATACTGTATAGCAAATATTCTATAGTTCTTCATAAGATTAGGTTGACCTTTTATGATTGCAGCAATTTGTGGGAGAAGGGGATTTGGTCTTTGTTACCAATATTACCATAATATTTACTTATGTATTTTTGAGTGATGTGCAGTTAGCTTTAGGCTATATGCATAAATTAAAAAAAAATTGAAAAGTCCCTTTAGATTTAAATAAGTTCTTGTGTATGTATCTAAGCTTAGGAGTTAGGACCCATGATGCATCTCACCTGACCTCAATATCAAAGTATTTTGAAGCAACCTAAGCAAAACATAAATTTGCACTGACATTGCATAAGTATAGACATAAAAGTCAAGACAAAGAGGGACAAACAGAACATTTGAAGGGACATCCTTTATTTTTTTGGTGTTGTGTTTTTAGTTTCAAGCTTATTTTTATAATTGTTGTGTTTTTAGTTTCAAGCTTATTCTTATTACTGTGTTCTGGTCGTTTGAAAAATACAAGCCTATGCTTGATATCTAGCTCATCTTGACCAAGTTAGGATTATATGTTTCTTGATTTGCCTAGTCACATGTTTGTTTGTGAACTTTTGGAGTCTCAAACAGTTCATGGTAACAAACTGTAAGTAAGGAACAATGCAGCTCAATAGTAACCGAAACTGTAAGAAACAGAGTCTTGATAATACTAGATACATCAAAAGAATCGAATTTTGATGCTTGTTCAAAATATATAAAATTTATGAAATTTAATGTTACCCATCAAAAGTTAAAAGCTTGAGAAAATTTGCCTAATTTTTGAAAAAGGGGGGAAACACCCCTAACAAATCAAGTGATCTTTATGAAAATCATACCATGAGATTCAGAATATCAGAGCACCCTACTGTAGAGGTTTCAAGCTCCTATATACAAAAATGTGGAATTTCGAATTTTTTGCCAGAAACAAGATCATGGATGCATGTTTATTTGCTTGTTTTTGTTTTTTTGTTTTTTTTCCCCAGGGGTGATCCTGTAAGATTAGGAGAGGGCTCATTTGATCGGAAAGTTCTAGTGCCCTTTTTAAGTGACCAAAAATATTGGAGGGTAGCTAGACTCCCTCCTACCCCCCTTTTTTTACCCAAAATTGTCCGATCAAAATTTTGAGATAGCTGTTTTCTTCAGCATGGTCGAGAGATCTATTAACTATGTCTTTGAGGATGACTTGACCCTCCACAGCCCTAGGGGGAAGGGCTGCAAGTTTTGAAATTTGCCCATTGCAGGGTTCGGACTCGCCTATAAATTCCAATAAATTCCTATATTTTCGGCTGAAGAACACCAAGGACAGTGCTCATGATTTGCAATTTTCACTGCTCGTTAAGTAAGCCAAAATGTGCTTTTCTTTGCTTTTGACTCTGCTTGTAGGCTGTGCTGTCCTTCGGTGTAGATCGATAACTAATTAGAACTGTTGAGCTGTTTGAACTTAACTAATGCTTTGTGTTGGGATTAGTAAGCTGCTTCTGCCTGGGCTGTGCTGTTGTGTTGACTTAGTAGCCTATGTTTTGTTTTTTGTCATGTTGGGCCTGTCTGAAGTGAGCAAAGATCAGTATATAGGCTAGCAGTCTCTGCTTAATGAGACTGTGAGTTCTTGCGACTTATGTGTTTCCTGGCTGAACGCTATAAAAGGCTGATGCAAATACGGCCCAGTTTCGGATATATCCACATTTTTTCTTTTTATGGCCTTTTAATCGCGGGATGCTATTTTGCAGGTGATGCTTGGTAATTAAGTATGGGGCCTACCAAGTTCAATAGTTCATGGCTTACTAAGACGGATTGCAGCGGTAGAAAGATTGGCGAATAGTGTAAGACTGGGAACAACCAGTACTCGTTCTTTTGCAAACTCTGCTTGAAAAATCTGGGTTGCACAGCTGGGGTTGCTCAGCTAAACCAAAATGTCCGATCTGCAGAACACAAAGCTGCAGTTACTGCTCAACTACATCCACTACAGCTTCACCTGACCGGACAATCTCGAGCTGATGAAACAATCAAGGATAAACCATTAGTTGGTACAAACATGTTTTGTGAGCGTGATGCCGCTTATAAAGCTTAGTTAATATCGGCACTTCAGACGGTACAGAGTTCCATGTCTGCTAACTCTTCAGACCATATTGTCGCAACCTTCCATGCGATTTTTCTCGGTAAGATCCCCGACGGAATGTCCCTATGTGCGAAGAAACTCACGTATCTGATCACCGACAACAAGTGATGACCTGTATAGGAAGATTGTGTCAGCCATTGAGCAGAATCAGCTGCCACTTGAAAAACTGATTACACTTGGAAGTGACGGACCAAACGTCAACAAAAGCGTTTGGAACAAGTTCAATGCCGAAAAAAAGAAAGTGACGGGAAAGGTAATGTTGAACATTGGTACTTGGAACATCCATGTAATTCATAACGCTTTCTTGAAAGGTCTTCAGGTGTTCAGAGAAGAAAGTTCCAACTTTGTTATTCTTGTGCATTCATTTTTTGACGGCTGGCCTGCACGTTGTGAAGACTATCGAAAGTGCCAAAAGAAAGTGGGAGTGCCAGAGAATGCTTTCATGAAGCATGTCCCAAGCCGCTGGCTGACGATCGGACGTGCCCTGGCTAGAATCGTGCAGCAGTGGCCGGCAATCTTAGAGTACTTCCTGAACTTCGTGCCGAGAGAAAAAATTGAAGAATCTTCTGTCCACTCCTAAATTTCTGAAGATTGTGGCTTATATCAAAAGTGCGACGATGAAGGCTCAACTCGAGTTTTTTCTAGTCTCAACAGAACTGTTCATGCGTTTCACCAAACTGTTCCAGAAAGAAGAGCCTCTCATTCATGTTCTGCACTCAGAGATCAAAAGACTAGTTGTGACGCTTTGCGGACGGGTCTTTACTCCAGATTTCGTGACCGAGACTGAAAATTTCTCACCAGAAATGTTGAACCTTGCTGAAAAATTAGCAGAAAAGCCCATAGTTTCTGAAAATGTGGAACGAGCTTTCGGTGAGAAAGCAACACTGAAAGACAAGACCATTTTCTATGTCAATGTGCGAAAACATTTTATTGCGGGTATTTGCCTTATTTTGAACAAAAGTCCCCTGGAAAAAGATGTTTTTCTAGAGGCTTTACGCTGTTTGACTCCGATCAACATGAAGGATTCAAGAAGCATTACAGACATAGCGGTTGTGGCACGCGAGATTGTGATTGGAGTAAGCTCAGTCGTCGCCCAGGCTGAGTGGCTGCTTTTGCGAACGTAAACTGGACCCCGTGAGGACATTACTCGGGTCGATCATTTTTGGAGCCATTATTTTGGACTGGTGAATGAGCGTGGGGACAGCAAGTACCCGGAACTTAGCAAGCTTATCAAAGCGGTGCTGACGTTGTCGCATGGCAGCGCAGATGCTGAGCGTGGGTTCTCGCGTTCTGGTAGGATTCTCGGTGAAGACCAGGCCTTGATGTCTGAACGCGTTCTGGATGCGAGACTCATGGTATATGCCACGTTGAGGCTTTATGGAGGAAAACCAGAACGGTTTGTTATTACAAAAGAGCTGTTGAATCTTGCACGTTCCGCACGGTCTCGGTATCAACAATATCTGGATGAAAAAAAAAAGAGCTATCTGAGAAGGAGAAAGCAGCTTTCGAAGAGGACAGCAAGCGGAAGTTGCACGAGGTCCACGACAAAAAGAAAGAAATAGAAGACCTGGAAAGCAAAAGGAAAGAAACTTAGAGCATCAGAGCAAGAAAAGAGAACAGTAGCAGATACTCTACTTCAGGAAGCGACCAACAGAATGAAGAAGGCTGCCAAGTTCAAGAGATCCATAGACATTGCTCTAGCTATTTCTCTGCTCGAAGGAGCTGTGAAGCCCAGGACAAGTGATGGAGAGCAGATGGTGGAATCTGCGAGAATGAAGCAGCCTCTTGCAAAGAGAAAAACTGATCTCATATCGAAATTGATGCCGAAGAAGCAGCAAGAGTGATTCCAAATATTTTACCTGTATCAGTCAATCGTTGGCACACTATGTGTATCTGATTTTTTACTGTTTTCTACTATTTTTACAGTTTCTATTTGAAATTAAAAAAAAAAATTAATAAATGAAAAACTCGGGAAATGACAAATTTATGTGACCAGGCATCCCACGCCATCTACCTCAGGTCTGATCCCGAGGACTTCCGAATCCTATATTTGGCCTATATTTTGGCCCGGGAAATCCTATAAAAATAGGACAGAGCCTATAATTTGAAACGAACCGACCTGTCCGAACCTTGCCATTGCTTACATAGAGTATTGGCTATTGGGAAGTAAAACGATAATTTCGGGGGGGGAGTCTTGTGGGGGCGCTTCTGTGGGAAGATCTTTCCATGGAGAAGTTTTCATGGGGAAGGGAATTTTCCGTGGGAGGGGGAGCTGGATTTCCCAGTGTTAGTAATAAAACTATCAGAAATTAAATTTTTGAAAATAAAGTTTTTTCAACTGAAAGTAAGGTGCTTAAAACGAACAGAAATAACTTAAAACGAACAGAAATTATTACGTATATTTGGGGGTTTCCCCCTCTCCAGTATCTTGTTCTTTATGCTAAAGTGTTTTTTGAATTTATAAAGAGCGTATTATTTTATTTAAATGGTCCTTGTGTATCAGGAGTGATTCTTAAATAATCGGTGCAAAAAGTCAAACTTCAGCATAAAGAGAGAGGTACTGAGGAGGGAGAAACCCGCTCATCCGCAATAATTTCTGTTCATCTTAAGTTTTTAATGTTATTCCTTACTTTCAGTCGAAAAAACTTGTTTTTATGTTTAATCTCGTTTAAGACATAGATCTAAGAGAAAAAATAAATTCATTTTAGTTTTAGATAGCCAAACTACTTAGCATGGGGGATTTACCGTCTCCTGAGATCAATACCAAGAAAGCTCTCTAGAAATATTGTGTACAATTTTTCTTTCTTTTGTTATTCCCTTCCTTAGGGAAAATCTTCTGATATTCCCTTTTTAAGGGTTCAGTCTTTGTATAACTATGGTAAATTGTCCAGAAAATCAGAAAACAATGGATTTTTAACCTCTTTTTTGTATTTCAGGTCCATATATGTAACCAGAAGATCCTTCTTGAATCTTACTAACCCATTCACAGAGACAAATAAGAAGAAAGAGTACTCAGAAAGACGCCTCTTAGGGTGAGCTGAAAGTGCTCTTTAAGTATTTGGTACTTAGTATAGGGAGAGAGTGCATATAATTTTTTTTTTTTCGAGTGAGGAAGGAAGGTGATTAATACTTACATTGAGTTATTAATCAGCAATTGAAAAACAAGAGTTTTTCAAGAACCATGAGATTTTCTTCTATTTATCAGGACAAAACCACAATAAAGTTTTTGAAATAAAATGTAGTTCTGTTTTACCTTTCCCTTTATTATGTACTGAAAAGATTTTTCGCAGTGATTATTAGGTAAATTACAATCATAAGAGTGTCAGTAAGTCAATCACTTATAAAACTTTGTGTTTCCTATGTCATGTAAAGTGCTTTGCCACATTGATCACTTAAGCACAGATTTAAGACTGGTTTATTGTTTGAAACTAATAATATCTTTGATAAGATCTGAATTGCTATAAAGCTTGGAAAGTTTAACTAGTTAACTTTTATTGAAGGTTAATTTTTATTTTATAGTAGAGGTTGAGGTTCTTTTTGTGATGTTTCTGGATTTATGCCTTAAAAACCTTAAGTTCATAAGTATTAGAAAAAAAAGTTTTACATTGAAATTTTTATAAGCAACCTCTGGAAAATAAGATAGGATCAAAAAGGATTACATTTAATTTTTACTTAAAGTTGTACATGTTCGAGTGTATCAAGAGTAGCCTCTTAATGATACTTTCTAAAGTATTTTTTTTTTTTTAGAGATAATTGAGCACTATCGTTTATTTCTTTTTTGGAGAAATCGATTAGTTGTCACATAACTGTGTCACCTTTGTTTCATGCAGGTCAAATGCTTGGAGGGGGAAGGGGGCGTTTCAGCTACCAATTTTGTTAAAATGATTAGATTCCCTGGGAGATGTAATGGAATTCTGGTGAAAATCAAATAGGATGTCAGGGGTTTATCCAGGGGTGTCAAAAATGCTTTTAATTAGGGAAACAATGTTGAGGTAACATTTGATATGGTTTCTGACAAGATAGGGATAGACCTGTATATAGAAGCTACTGAGATTTCTCTCTTTAAAAATCTGCAAAATTGTTGGAAAAGGTAATTTCCGTTTAAATGTTGCTATAAAAACTGCTGTTATCTCCTTAATCTTTTATCAGAATTTTATATTATGTTTGTAAATATTTTGGAGTGGAAGTGTTATTGTAAATGTAGTTGTAGTGTAATCATAGATGTAAAATACAAATTTACTCCCCCAATGATTTTTTCACAAGCAACACATGTACTGTGTAGTTTTCATCAAGTTTTTACTTGCATACGAGGTACAAAGATAGATCGAGTGGCAACTGCATTTGACTACTACCACTCATGGATAATTGTTTTTGATCAGTTTTTCACAGAACTGCTATACCAAATCATTTGATCTGCATTATCAGAACAAAATCAGCGCAGTATTTTATGAGGACTTCGCTGCTCTTTAGTATTGTCCAAATTTTTTCAAGCTTAGAAAGTATAGAAATAGCTTTTTCATTGGGACATTCCAGAGGGTCAGGGCAATCAACTTTTACTGTACCAAAGAACATTTACAGAAAACGGTCCTCTACCAATTAGTTCTACAAAGTAGACCTCGTCAATATCTACTAATCATAACCATACACATGTTAAACAAAATACAAAATGAATATTATATTTTTGTGAAAATTCCAATAAAATTCCAGTTTGTCTGTTTTATCAAGTCCCCTGTATTTGTCCCAGACAACACAATGGATATTTCCTTAAAATTAAAGTTACAACCAGAAATGAGTGATTTGTTGAGTATCAAGGTGTTGGCAAATAAAGAAAGAAGATTAGTCTGTAAATAGGATCCCTTCCGACCCAAAAATCCATTTGACTTTGGTTAATTGTGCCTGGTTAGAAGAAGACGAAAAGAAAAGAATTTGCATAAAAAATCCTTTGAAGCTGAAGGAAGTCTTATCTGGACTCAAGGTGTATGGTTTTTTACAAGAAGTTTTTTCTATGACCAAGAGAGCCAACATTCCAATCGTCATCTATATTTTGGTGAATGAGATCCACTGACCCCATCGAACTTTCTCATATTAGCACTTTGTCCTAGTGCGGTTTTTCAACGTAATTCCGAAAATGAATTAAGACAAGCCATTGCTGTCAACAATTTTTCCATGGAATTATGTTGCGTGTTTATCTGAATTGCGCGAATAGGCGCAATTTTTGTGACCAACTCAAAAAGGTTTTGATATTTTCTGAAAATCTTTGATTTTCGGGGATTCAGAAAGGTCAATTTTCTTTTGAGAAAATCGGAAAATTTTGTAGAAATCCCTGAAAATTCAGGGATAATGAAAATAGTTGGGGGGGGGGGTGGGGTGTATTTTTTGGGGGGGGGTGGAAGGATCTGATGTTATTTTTATATTTAATTCTATCAAACCTGATGTAAAATTCTCCATAATGACAGCTTGTTTTTCTTGTTGATGTCAACCATAAGAACATGACAAATTTGTACTAAAACTCTGGTTAAAGCCAGGAGGAAATCCTCAATATCATCTGGTGTCTACTCAGCGTCACTACTGCTTGTGGTGCTAACGGTATAATGTTTTTCATTTTGCAGTTTAAATGGGCTACAATATACTATGGAATAAGTCTTTTTGTTTCTTGACTTGATTTATGAACAAAATAAAACAATACATGCACATATTTCCTTACTGCAAACATGCTAGGAATTTCAATTTTTCTTTTTCTGTTGATTAAGTTTTTAAACTCAAATTCTGAAAGTTCAGGGCTCATGTAGATTGTATGGTTTTTGCAGAGTACTGTCCAAATATCATTGTTCTTTTTTTGCAGGTACACAATGCAGGAGATGTACAATGTTGTCTCTGAAGTAGAACTGTACAAAAACTTCGTGCCTTGGTGTAAGGATTCCAGAGTGATTTTCAGAAAAAAAGATTTTCTTCGAGCCGACTTAGTTATTGGCTTTCCGCCAATTACTGAAAGATATGCATCCAGTGTCACGTTAGTAGAACCAAATTTAGTAAAAGCAATATCAACAGAAGGTCGATTATTTAATCATTTAGAAAATGTATGGAAATTTAGTCCTGGTCTTCCTGAGAATCCAAGGACATGTACTTTAGATTTTTCAGTTTCTTTTGAATTCAGATCGGTTTTACACTCTCAATTAGCTCAAGTGTTTTTTGATGAAGTTGTCCGTCAAATGGTAAATGCTTATATGAAAGAAGCAAAAGCGAGATATGGGCCTTCGTCGATTAAACATCAAAGACCCATTATCTCAACATCTTGACTGGAACTAAAACTAGGAGCCAATTTTCATTTAATCTAGAGGGTTGACACCTTATTCTTTTATCGGTGAATAATTATCTAATAGGAATTTTATTTTTAGGTCTATATGACTTTTTGATTTAGAATAGATTATGGATTTATCCAATGGGAAGTTGCAAGCAGATGAACTGCAAATTGATAATTCTTATGCAGAATGTCTTTAAAGTAACTATTGACAACTGACTCACTTTTATTTCATTGTTTCTGTGATTTCACTTACTGTGATTTCAAATAACCGGAGTGATCCTTTTCTTATAATTTCTAATGTTTCTGGATGTGGGGTAAAACCTGGGATCCCTACCCCTCTGAATATGGTCTTGGAAGAGCATACCCATGCATATGAAACATTTCCTCAGGATGTATTAACATAAGATATATTTAATAGTTTTACTAAATAGCCCTCAGAGGAAAAAGGATTCGCAGGAGAGTTAAAAAGGATTAGCAGGAAGGATAGGCTGGGGCAAGATTATAGAGTAATAGCCTTAAATCTAGGAATTTCTTCAGAAAAGGCCATAGTGAAATCGAGTGAGGTGTTATATTTCTTAACATTGCATTAAGACTAGACAGCTTAACACTGTGATATGTTTAAGTTTCTAATAGTAGTAGTCATATGTGCAAACAGTCAAGACTTTGGAGGTATCAGTCATTTTTCCAGAGGAGTGGATCTCAATTTCAAAGATGTTCATTTTGAGTACAACATTTTCTAATTTTCCCAAGTCTTCATGAAATTCTTGCTATTAATTTGACTAAAAAATGGAAAGAAATATATCATTTGTAGTTTGCAATTTAAGTATTTTCACTTTTGAGTCTGATACACTGCTATTGATATGCAGTTTTTTTTCTCGAATTACTACTGTTTTTAAACATACTCAGTGTAAATTTGTTTTTGCTACAGCATTACTTATTAAATTTCATTTGTTTCGAAATATACTGAATAGTTACATTCTGGTCTCTATAATGTATTAAAAGCCGCGCTGATGCAAGTTGACAGTTCTTTTTTTTCATAGGAAGGGGGTAACTGTTTTTAAGGCTTATATGCAGAATGTTCTTTTTTAATATATTCTGTTTCAAATTTATAGCATATATGTTCCAACCTGTGAGATTTCATTACATTCACTTAAATAAACCCAGTTGATAACCCCTTCCTCTGAGTTTTTTTTTAGATTCAACAAATCCAAATGTGAATTTTCAGTGTAAAAATGTGAATTCTCAGACAAATATATTTTATATTTGGAATGAAAAATATGTGCAAATTATCTCAGTCTGCCAAAGTGTATCTTAAAGGTTACTGAATTGCAACGAATTTTAAAGAT
>JAQQPU010001450.1:2450-13731 GCA_029168905.1 Artemia sp. Kazakhstan ARC1039 | reverse complement strand
ACAATGTGGGCAGCTTAGAAACGTCAAATGACACCCATTATAGTATATTTGGAATCTACATGGAGAAAGAGGCAGGTTCTACGTGCAACCCTTTACCAAAACAAAAAATCTATCCAAATTTATGCATCTTTTGGGCGAGAGTCAAGCAATCTAAAAACCTCACTTCTCAGAACAAAACATCCTCTACCTTCTAGATTCAACAAATTTTACAAGGTTCCCTAAGATTGCATTTTAGAGAATGATCCCACCAACGGCAAGCACTTCCAAACTTTGAATTAAATCAGCATAGACGATAGCGAATTTTTCAAAATCTTCCATCCAATGTTACATCCGATGTATTTAGAATCTGCAGATAAAAAGAAGCATAAATACTTGAATCATTTTTTTAGAGACTGCTCAAATTTGTATTAAAACTTAAATACTTTCATATTTGTCCGTCAATACAAACAGAATAAACAATATAGTTAATACAATTCAAAAAAGTGAAAATGTTCATAACATAGTCTTGGAGCCATGAGCATTAGGGCAGAATAATAAAAACAATAAACTATCAGAAAAAAAAAAAAAATTTCCCTTATAGAACTGAACCTTCTGACATTTTTGAAAAGCTGCCATTTAAAATGTCAATTCTACTCTCCAATGTTTAAGAATGAGAAAAATGTTTTGGACTGCTTACGACTTCATCTAGAACATTTTTTATTCATTCAATTCACACTCAACAATCTGTCCAATATCAATGATAATCTACCTCAATCTTTGAACCTTTGGTAGAGGAATCTACCAACAGCATTTTCAAGACAAAAAAAGTTCATTTTCCCACGTAGAACCTAAACATGAAGAGTCTTACGACAGTAATGGTTTAGACTTTTGAAGTGAGCACAATTACTTGAATTGTACGCAGTGTACACGAAAATCTGTGGTGAAATTTTTACATCCTATGCTCTCCAAGATAAAAAAAGAAAAATAAGTCCTATTTTTCTTGCTACAAATTTTACATAGGCTATTCAAGGCCAATTGATTGCTAACTTTTCCGTTTTGTACCAGGAAAGAAAAGACGAAAAATTTTATTTTCGAAAAGATGAGCTCTTGAAATGGAAATGTAATTGCGCTTTGGAAATTTCTACTGCGATTCTAAAAATACGCAGTGCCTCTATAATAATCCAAAATGTTCTGCACAAAAGAAAACTTGTCAGAACCCCTGATATGCCATTGCAATATACAAGTCTTGGAGTGGACAGGGATACGTGACAGGTTATATTCTTCTGTATTTCATTATTGTGGTTTTCGTAAAGGTGCATCTTACCATACCCCCCCCCCCCCCCACAGAAATGGAAGAAAAATAATGTCATGCTGGGATTTCCTTATGTGATCCCGCCGTTGAAGGAGATGTGCACTCTCAAGGAAGTTATTTCAGGAAACCGCTGACTATGACTCTGCTCATGAAGTATTTAATAAAATGACAGGTGAACAAACCACAACAACCTTAAGATTACCAACGTACACATCTTTTCTATATATGAATTTTCTACGAAAACCAGCCACGATGTTTAGAAACGTACAAATTTTTCTCCATTATGAAGGGGGGTTGAGAATAGGCACATACGCACACACTACAGTTTTTTTTATACATAAGCCTGGTCTTTTACACATATTTTCTCGTTATTGGCAAGGGAAAAGGCGGTTTCGTATAATGTACGTCTTCTATGAGTAATATGGCTATCATCAATCTGAAGAGGGTCCGCCCAGTGCTTGATTTCTTAGACAGTGATTTGTAACACTTTACAAAGGTTGTTAATTAGGATATATGCTTGGTCTTAGTTTACACTAAATGTTAATATTTTTTCAAGAAAATGACGTATTTTCGTTTAGTTCATTTCACTTACAGGACGTTTACTCTTTCCCTGTCAAAATAAAAAATACCTGGATAAGGGTCGTATGAACCGTACCGGCAGAGAGGTAGTAGACTGTGGCTCCAATGTTGCTGTCGCTCCATTCGGCATTATCTGAGGAACTTCTAAGTGTACGCCTTTACAGCAAAAGGAATCCAGTAACTTTAACCCTGAGGATAAAAAAGAGTAAACGTAATTTGCAAAAAACAGCGTTTTGGCGGAAGAAAGTCATAAGTTATGCTTCTGATGTACCTTTTTAAACTATATTGCACAAAATTCTATACCTACTTTTCCTGATGGTTTTATTGCAATTTACAGTATCTCAGATAAGCAGAAGTGGGCGAAGAATGTAGTACGCCAAAAATGCTACATACAAAGACTTACTTAAACTTTTTTTTTTTTTAGTAAGTGTAAACACCAAAATTTCGTAAAAGCTTACAACGGAAATTCTTGGTCGATGGGAAAAATCCATCAGTTTTGAATTTAATGTAAATTTTTTTTTTTACGAAATATAGGCTTTAGCATTTGAGCTCGTATATTTTAATTTAGTTCCTAATTCTAACACAAAAAGAATTGACCCAAAAGAAGAAACCAAAAAACGACAAATTTTGCCTAATGTTCAAAGCACTAGTAAAAGACAGCCTTTCAAACAAGCCCAAGCTTTACTAAAGACTAGAAAAGTAAAAAATGTACTAGCAACTAAGTTATAGATTCAATTAAATAAAATTTAGTTATGCTTTCAGCCACACACAAATCCCTGTAAAAGGAAAACCAATATGGCCAGCCACTGAAATATAAACGCTCTTCGGAATCAGGTGACACTTGCGTTCTTTGAGTTTGTTACAAGATACATTTTCATCATTTTTCCCTTAGAGGTTTATTTTATTTTATTTTTTTAATTTAGGCTTAAAAAATTCGAAAATGAGTTGCAAACTGCACGAGCAGAAACAATTTTTTCCCATTGATCGTTACAAGAATGGGTGTTAGGTAGATAACTGCCTCTGTGTCAAACTGGGAAGGGGTATTAGTTGAGCATATTTCTATTTTAGATAATCTTGCTTTCATTTGTTTCTTATCTTGTTGTCAAACGATACAAAGACATAAAAATTAAATACCCAGGGCCTTAGATGGAAGCTCGAATGGCATATTTTATTTCTGCAAGTAACCGAAAAAAAAGAACGTCTGTAAGAAACTGAGAAATACACAAACGAAAGCGAAAACCCAGTTATCTTTTTCCTTTTAAAGCGACTATTTTTCCTTTTAAACTAAAAAAAATAAAAATAAAATAGAGCCAAGCTAGGCAGAAATCATCAAGTAAATGATGGCACCGTGTGTGACAAAAAAAATTCTTAACAACCAAAAAAACTTTATCCAGGAACAGTTTTCCAGCGAGTTTATTTCAACTTAAATTTTGTAAACAGGCATTTATTAATTTTGTGATGTGAGGAATTAATATTAAGCAACAGCTAGCAATTAAAGTTTACGGCTTACTATACAATTTTGAAAAGCCGCAGAAACCAGAACTGATTTTTAATCAGCTTAAAATTCCAAGGAAAATGAGACACTAATTTGTTTTTGAATATTCATTTCTTCAGTTTTTAAAATGTAGCCTACCTGGACAGACCACACTCCTTTTCCAAAAAAATGTAAGAAAATTGATTGCCCATCCACTGAAAACCCGTTCAAAATAAGTGAGCATCAACCTTAAACATTCCTTGCAGGGGGAAAGCCAAATCTACACAAATACCTTGTCTTCTATTTGTAGAGTACTTATTCTCCCAGGCATCTAATAAGAGATTACAATACCGAGGATACTCCATATATTTGAGATAGCGATGACTTTCTGGGGTTGGAAATATTTTTCGAAAATTCACTAGTTGAGTTTGTTCATCTTCATAATGGACTAACTGTCGGATGTCGCAAGGTTTGAGATCTTCTAGAATGGAACCCAACCACTGAAATATAAAAAATTATCAATACACAAATTAAAAAATATCATATACAAATGTATTTTCTTTTTAATTCAAAGAATTTTTAAGCCTAAGTGCAATGTTTACACACAAGTTTATGCCAGACAGTCATCTATAACAAGAAATAGGTACAAACCGGTTCGATTCTTCGGGATGGTTGGGAGGGGGTGGGGCATTCTTAGGCCATGTTTTTTTTTAGGAAAGGGCTTTCTGGAAAGTCTCAAGGGGAGGGAGGCCACCTCACACCTTCCTTGTGGGTCTTTACAAGACATGACTTCCACACTAACTCTCGTCAAGAGCGTAAATAATGTAATATGATCTCACCATCTTTCTCTGTTTAGTTAATTGACCTTTAATTAAAAATTTCTCTTTCTATCTCAGTTTTCACTAATAGTTGAGCATTATAATTTTCTTCTTTTCATTAATATTTGTATAAGGCTATGATTTTCTGATATCACTTATTCATCTTCTTTTTTTACCTCCGTTGTTTCATGGTCGAATAGTGCAAATTTGATATGATTTTCTGAATACAGTTTTAGTGGTTTTACGAGTAAATAGCGTTCATTTTTATTATCTATCTTCATTATTATGATTTTTTATCATTCTATTTTATTATCTATCATTTTTATTACATAAATCTAACTTTTCTTCGACGTTCTCTTCACCAGCCATTGCAAGATAAACAGCCTCTTGCAGGAACAACAGGGCCCTTATTGGCTTCGTTCATTAGCTGGCTGATACACTTTCAGAGAGTAGCTTTCATGTCGATGATGTTTATCTTAAATTGAATTTTAAATTTAGCTAGTAGTTAATTAAACAAATAAAGCGGTAACTATTGTGATCAGGGTTGCCACCTTACGAATATATTTCTTTTCTTTAACCAAGAGGTTGCAAAAAAGCAAAGAAGATGTGCCAAGACAAAAAAAAATCTAGCCATAGAAGTAATAGTTTGTCTTCAATTATCCTGGGCATTGTTCCGTATTTACACGAGTGGCTATAATGCTTAATAGAATAAGTTAATGAAGCGGAAATCGAGACAAATTGGTGAAGAGGCAATGTCTTATAAAATGCCCATTAGACAAATTTGTTGTATTGAATAGTATTTTCGGTATGAACTAGTCAAATCAACCTCATAATAAACATTAAACATTCAGTAGCCAAAAATACTTTTGGCCAATGAACGACAAAAATACATTCCTTTAGGGAATTTCTTAACGAAAATTCAGAGAGAAGAGTTTGTAAGGATATCAACGCTGAAATAAAACAAAATAAAAATTTTGAAAGTACAGTACACAGATGTGGTTTCCGAACGACCAACAAAATAATGGAGACGTGCATTACGGGTTTATAGCCAAAGACGATTTACTAAGTTTTTCAAAATTTGTGTTTATTTTTATTGTGTCAGAGTCCTTACTGACTTTTTGATTTGAATCGTAGTTAGAAAATTCCTTAAAAATAAGAATTTATCTTTAAGGAAACCTAACAAACATGTAGTGTAACACACTAATTTGCCTCTCATTCCAGGCAATCTAATGGTCCTATGTCAATTTTAAATTCTTGGTTAACCTGCCTGAGACTCTAGGCAGGCGTGCCTTTCCAAAAACTAACACAATAAGAGAGTCATACTTACTCCCACCATTTAAACATTTTTGTTTCTCAATTACTCGGACTATCTGTCTTGGCTTTTTTCTACAATTAGCCATGTCTTGATGCCTACTGCAAAATACTTGATTTTCAATTCAAAATCAACCGTTATCAGGTTTTTCAATTCAACGATATCAGGTTTCTCTGATATCACGTTACTGAAGGATATGAAAGAGGGAAAAGGTTCTACTTGCCTCTTGACGAAGTCCACTTTCAGCGGAGAGGAGGACATCTTCAATTTTCTCTTTTTCATCCATGGAGAGAACACGACTATACAGCCTTCCATCCATGCAAAAAGATCCAATTTCCTGCTCAATACCGAGGATTTTGCTCATTTCTTTCTAGATTAAAAAGTGAATATGACTTTCACAATATGCACAAACAAAAACCAGCCAAAAGCTACTGTAAACAAAGGACTCCAAATTTCAACAAATATGGTGCACTCCCACTGTATGTATATGCCTCAGTAATCAAGCGAATAAAGCAGGGACTGAGCGAACGGGCGCGGAAAAAAGAGAGAGAGGGAGACGGAGAGAGTAAGAGAGAGAAGGAAGGGAAAGGATAGAAGATAATAATCAACAAAGTAAAAGAAATTAGATTTTGATCCAAGAATAATATGACATAAAACTAGAAAGAAAAAGGCTCAAAAAGGAAGTCTAGAAAGATTTATATACAAAAAAAAGTATCAAAAGAGCAATTTAGATTAACACTGGCTTGGATAGATCTCTAAAAGAATTAAAACGGAATATGACAAAATTTAGAGCCACTGAAGACGAGCCCGGAAAAAAACAAATGAAATAACTTAACTTTTCCACTATTGCGTTGAAGTTTCTAGCAAAATAGTACCACGAATCAACTAGAGTTACCCCCCCCCCCCCAAAAAAAAAGAACCAAGATTAAACCGAGAACAATTAGTACCAGAAACTAACTGGCATTGTTCCTTAATAGAATATTAAGCTCACACTTATAAAAAATCTAACATTGCAAAAACAATTACTACGCATTTTTAAAGTTAATGTTTTTCAGGTAACTTTGAGGGACAGCCCCTTTCAAACGGTTCATATTTTTAAACCTATTTCAGCCGAGAAAGCCTAAAGTAAAATTCCAGAAAGGGCTTTGAAAACTTTCAAAGGGCATGGTTCGACTCTTCAGTCTTTTTACTGACACCCATAATTTTATCTTGATAGACTTCTAAAAATATCCAACGTGCTTGGACAAGAACTTCAGTAAAGTATTTTTCTGTTTGCTGAATTGGATAGAATAAAGGGGAATTCTGGAAATATATGCACAATTAGAAAGGGAAACAATGAATAAGTAAATAGTGATCAGTACTTTTCTATTAAATGAAAAAATTACTAATAGCAATTAGGAAATAAAAATAGCTTAGATAGCAGGTTTTTATACTATTCCATCCTGCAAACACTGAAAAATCAATGAACGCATTGAACGTCAAAACTATCAGATTTCAAAACGAGTCATTTTTACATATCTCTACCCAAGAAGATTTCCCTCATAAGTATAAAAGGGGTATATCCGTTTTGCCACTTGAAATTTTTCAATAAATGATTTTGAACCTAGAACACCTTCCTTTTAATTAAAACTACAATTAATAGAAATCTTCAAAATGAATTATATGTAACAAAAACATTCATAACTTCCATAATAAGTTTGTGGCTTTAAAAGTTGATATTACTTTACTTTTCAAACTTAACTTGTAGCTTTTAAAGCTAGTGATTATAATCCATTACTACTACTACTACTACTAACAACTCACCATAACACCAATCCAACTGATGCCAACAAAGCTGCGCAAGCTTCTCCTCCATCCTAATCTATTCAAAAGCCTCCCTCTGAACACCCTTCCAGGAAGTTCCCATTTCCATTAAACATTTTTTTACGACATCCTCCTACCCCGATCACGAAAGACATGGTTTCCATTTAGCCCTAGACGGTTTGCCGAAAAGGACAATCTTCGGCAATCTGTCATCCTTCATCCGCAGAACGTGCCCTAGCCATTTCAACCTTTCTCTCATTATAGCCCTAGAAAGCGAGATTGAACCATACTTTTCGTACAGACTAATGTCTGATGTTTTCGTACAGACTAACGGTCAGTTAGCCGGGTTACAATCTACTACTCTATCTATTAAAGAATATAACTTGTCATATAATTTAGTATGATTATAAGGGGTGCTACCATTTCGACTAACCGTCACAAGCACGAACCATCATAACATCTAAAAGGAAAATCCGCCAGAACCACTAACCGTCATAACATTATATAATGGTAATAAGTATATAATACTTTAGAAACAATTACTTTAGCTTTATATAATACATTAGCTATATATTTACACATCAGGGGGGTGGGGGTAAAGCATAGCATATATTAAATACGTAACCTAACCTAAACTATTTATCTTTTCCCCCATAAACACCAAAAAACTAAAATTTTAGATGTTATGGCGGTTAGTGATTCTGGCGGATTTTTTTGTCGATGTTATCACAGATTTTGTAGTGCTCCTGACGTTAGTGCTTCTGACGGTTAGATGTTATGACACCTTCCCGATTTGTAAAACTATGACAACAAACATATTTCATTTTCATTACTGCTTCAGATTACTTTTTAAAACGATCATTATGTCAGTCATCATATCAGTACTTAATTTCATTTACTGAAAAACGGGAAGAATAGAAGATGTCTATTGTTTGTAACAAAACAAAATTTCCTGAAACAATTCGATTTTTTTTTAAAGCAAATAAATGTTAAACAGGTGTGCCATTAAAAAATTATCAAAACGAACGACAATAGAAAAAGCAAATTAGAAAATTTACCTGTTTTTCTTCATTAAATTTTGACGGAAAATGAAACCTCGCCAAATTAAATACTTCTCGTATTAAGGGTCCCTTGACAGTTACATCTAACGAAGATGATGAATGCAATGAAGGGGATATGTTAACTTCTAGTAGCCAAGGCCTAAAAATATTATGTGAACTTATTATATGCAGAATAATAGAAACCTCATCTTGCAGAAAGTTGAAGGAATTCGTAAAAGCAAAAGGATAAACTGCAGCATAAGAATTCCAATAGGAAAGAAATATAATACTTATCAATAAAAATACCTATATAACGGGAACAATTTAGTGAAAAGGCATAAAGCACAAGAATCAGTATACTTGAAACACAAAAATGAGCAGTTTCTAGGAATCTGACAAAAATCAAGGAATTTTTCCTTCCAGAGAAATCCGTTGATTCCCCCCCCCCCCCATTAAAAATGACCTGAGTTTACTAACAATAAAACAATAACGGTAAACATAGAAAAACGCTGATGGAAGTCAATTTGATGTTAAAATGTGAAACATTCTAGCGTCAAAAAGCAGGAAATACAGCCATTCACTCAAAGTCCCTTCTGTCTTCTTTTTCATTGGAAATTATCAGATACATCAGCCAAAGCTAATATGCACTAAGCCAGTGTCCAACGGTCACACCATAATTTCAACTTAAGAATTTTTGGAATTCTCAAGTTTCAAAATGTTTAAGAAAATTTATCATTAAATTGGAAAGGAAAATGTTATAATTTTGAATTTCAAAGGGCGAGAGTAAAGTTTTCAGTAGGAGTGAGGCATTAAAAAGAAACATTGTTTATCATACTTGTAACACATACAGACTCACGATAGAAAAGACTTCACGGTTTCAGAGCAATTTTATAAGATAAATTTCCTCTCGTCTGCCCCATGCAAAATATGCAGACTTAAACACAACTATAAACTGCTTTGGTTACAGTTTTGAACTGTCCCGGCCTGTTTGCAATTTCAAAAATTAAGCCAATATTAATCCTTTGTCTCAGTTTTGGTCGTGGAGGCTTAATGAAAATAACCATAAAATAAAAGTAGACGTTAGTATCCTCTGGAGTATCAAAAAGCAACCCATATTGTTAATGCTAATCTTGAAGGAGATAATTTATCTCAATTGTTCTCTTCCGCCTTGATGGACGCCTTCATAGTTGGCTTCAGAATACCTTCCTAGCTTTTTCGGTTGTGGCTGATGATATTTATCTTCCTCAAATTTATTTGACGTTAATTTAATCTTCTTCGTAAAGAATCATATTCAAAATCACGGCGAACTCGAATCCTTCTGATTTTACACTAAAGAATCTTTTCAGCTCTAACACGTTTAGAATTTTTCCGCTTCCGCCTTTTCCGCCTCCCCATAATCCTGAACGGAAGCCTCTCTCATGAGAGGCAAAAAATCCCATCCCCATTCTAGAACCTGTAAAGACTAAAATAAAAAGATATTTAGACAGCTTTATACCAACCTTCACTCAAATCCTCAACACCTCGAATACCTCTTAATGAATTCTTTTTTATACTCTTTTGAAACTCTTGTTTGTTTGTTTTTTTACTCATTATTTTATATGCCGTTTTATGACTAAATTTTTACCTTTAATGTATAACCTGTTTGATATAAATTTTTAGCTACTTTAATATTTTTCTTAATTGTTTGATTTTTATTTGTCTATATTTTGTCTGTTTATATTTCTTAATGTTTTGGTGTCCCGGATCCTAATTTCTTTGATGTGCTTGTGATCGTTGTTGTTTACTTTATTTTTTCTTGTGACACGAACTTATATTCGGTTATTTATCGCTTGTGAAAAGTTTTAAAAATAAAGCCTTATTCTATTCTATAATTATGTGCTAGTGGGATTCTGGACTTACCTGACCTGGTACATTTAATTAATTTTTTGTCACACAAAATACTTTTATTTAAATTCATCGACTCTTTATTTTGTCTTCTTTTTCATTGGAAATTTATCGTCCATAGTTTTCACAGGTATTTTTATAGTTTATACATTTGTTACACTTCTCTGCGTTCTGATCCATAAGCGTTATGGGGGACTTTACTGATATTTTTTCAGCCTAGCAACATTCATGAGCGTTATGGTAACAAATTTATATTTTATCCTTGAACAGATTTATGACGGGAGAGGGCTCAATAATTATGTAAACAGACACAAAAGCGGCATTTTTATTACATAAAGGTAATAATTTCTTAACATAAGCTTCTTTCAATTCATATTTTTTAATAATAATAATAATAATTAAAAAAAAATCAGATGAGACTTTCAGAAGAACAAATTCGTACGATACTACATTTAATTGTAAAATAAAGCGCAATTGCCATTTTACTTTGGATAATAATTAAGTGTCAGTAACTTCCAGCCAATAACTAACCTGAGACAAATCACGTAACATTGTACATCAGATACATAAGTCAGCTTCATCCGACTTCCTTGGAAATAAAATGGTATACAATTACCATAGACTTTGGATAGAAATGCTAAATATCCAGAATTTTCACCATCAAATTCTTCCTCCATTCGAATACAAATTATAAACGAAACATAATATCAGACTAAGCAGACATAATTCAAATAAATTCCTACAGGGAGGTAATTCTGCTTCGACAACAGAAAGACAACAGTATTTGTACAACATTTATTCGCTATTTTATTATTTGACTTTTATTTTGTTTCCATCAACATTGAAGCAGCACAAGTTAATTGAGATATTTTTTTTTGTGCATTTACAAGCTAATATTAGCTTTAATCAATAAAAGCGTGTAAACATGTTCTATATACTAAGCAACATTCATTACAAATGGGCCGCAATATTTCTAAAGGGAGTAGGGGTTCCTTGAATTAATATCGCAAAATTTTTACCCTACGTATGCATCTAATGCGGATCAACAATTTTCTAAATGATGTCTGTTCGAAAAAAAAA
>JAQQPU010001449.1:64888-81893 GCA_029168905.1 Artemia sp. Kazakhstan ARC1039 | reverse complement strand
CCCAGTAACTATGACTCTAGGGATATTGGGTATGTCAACCACCCACAGTTATGGAATTTTTCCATTAGGTTTCAAAACAGTATTACTTTAACACTAAATCAAAAGGCACTGTGTGTATGCTGGTTGCTAATAACACATCCCATCAATATCTCAAGAATGACTGAAGGTATTAAGTTGAAACTTTCGGGTCTGCTACTATTACTAATTCTGCTCTTACATTTTAATTAAATCGAAAGAGTCCAAGTGTATCCACGCTGTCAAAGAGCATAGACAGAATATTTGAGGAATTGAATTAAGTTTTATTTTTCAGGTCAACTGGAGGGAGTATAAAACTAAATTAAACAATACTACCTGTCTCAAAATTTCCAAAAGATCGTACGTTTTAAAAATTGTTGAAAAAATTTCTCGAACATACAAATAGCATGCCAAACTATGGATTCTATTTTCGAACCTTTTACTTCTTTAGATTTACTTTTTCTATGAAGAGAACAAGATCATTATCATTACAATCGTGGTTACGATTTTTATTTTATTATATTATTATTATTTTTTTACAAAAAAAAATAGTTGGTAGTTACATTTGAGGAATTAAAAACCAAACATTTTACGAGAATATAAGTGCTTGATAAGTCCTAAATTGAGAAGAATTAAGGCATTTATCTGATATTTTGTTAGTCATCATATACACGGATGAATGTTTTTCCATTTTGTAAATATATCAGCAGAGAAATGGTGATTAATGATTGCTTTTAGGTAGAGGCTGGAAAGAAGTCCAGTCCAGTCCATGCGTTTTTGTTCTACTTACCTGAAAAAATATGATGACAGCTTGAAATAGTTTGAATATTCTTTTGATGCCATTAAATAGTCTTAGCTGTTTTAAATTTTAATATAAAAACGAGGGCACACTTTGTCATCAAGACTTAATTCATTATGTCATTTTTTTCTTATTCATTTTTTTTATTTCTATTGAATAAGTGAAATTAACCAGGACTTGTCTACTTTACTATATATCCCACAATTGTCATGCAGATTAAAACTATCTGCGGAATTTTGCATATATATGTTGTGGTTATACATGGAACCTTAGTAGGGAGGTCGAGGCTAATGAGTCCGATATGGACCTATCACCATCTGTAAAAGTTTCATTTATGTTAAATTGATTCTATTTGGCATTATGAACCAACTATTAATGAAAAATCATCCAAAACATAATAGAAAATCCATAAATTTAGCTAACTTTAATTGAAAGCCTAGTTTCAAAAAGGACTAAAAACGTTAGAAATCAGCTCGATACAGACCTCTGACCCTCTCTGAAGCCTTTTTACACCTAGATCTCAGTACTTTATTCTAAAATTAAACAACTTTTTTGGAAAGTGGTTAGATATCTTATGTTAATTTGTTTGGAAAGCGATTGTTTGCCACACTTTGTAATTACCTGTAAAAATTTTGAATGAAAATTCCATCTAGAGGCATAAACAGCACCTCTGGAACCGTTCAGCCTATTTAATACAGAAATTGCTTACATATCTTCCATCTTGTGTTTACATGTGCATATGATTGCTGTGCTATTTTATCTACGAAATGCTAGGCTTTGATTCTATCTTAAACCTTCGCAAAAAAAATAAAGAGCCTGAAGAGAAAAACAAGAAGAATCATGTTTATTTACCTTACAAGTATATGACTTTCATTCAAAGCTTAATAATATACAAACGGCTAAGCCTACAGTCATAATTATTAGACCATATCTACGGAAAGCTATGCTTCCTTTCCTCTGAAACATGATAATCGGTGAAATCTATAATAAACTTGAAGAAAAAAGTAAGAAAAAATAAGCTTATTTACCTCACTTGTAAATATACGTGATTATTCTTTATAGACAAATGTTTAAACCTTCAGTCAAAATTAGAATGCCTTCCGATTCCGTGGGATCGTCAGTTCAAATTTTGGGACGGCCGGTACATTTGCTAATACTTCCTATCAGGGGCGGATTCAGGATTTTTTTTTATAGGGGGGGGGCAAAATAGGTTTATCCGAAATGAATTTTAGGGGAGAGCTCAAAATAGGTTGATCCGATTAACTTGTGTTAGGAGCAAGTTTAATTAACGCAAACTTGAGTAAATTGAGTATATTAAACTACTTTAGACCACGCTAGGGGGGTGCCCCCTCACCCACCCGTGGATCCGCCATTGCTTGCTATACATGCGCATGGGCTTTGCAGTTTGCAAGCAAAATGGTCCAAATTAGTGAGACAAAATTGTTATATTTTTAAAATGACAGTGAGACGAGTGGACCTCAGTCACCATCCTAATAATATGGCCCCCGTGTACTTTTAGACTGAGTAGGCGTGATTGAACGCAGCTTTTCTTTCTCTAATGTTTTATCGGTTGAAGTCGGCTCTACACTCACCTCTATCATTGCAATGTCGTACATGAATTCGTTGAGCTCGTAATCAAAGTTAATGACTATTCGCTTCCCAAGACGAATCTGCTCAAAGCCGCTATGATTCAAAAGATCCAGCTCACCACCCACTATTTGCAAATCGGAAGGATCATGGCTAAAAAAAAAATCTATGTAGGTACACACAGAAGGAGATAGAGAGAGTTCCCCTTCCTCTGAACATTGATCCAAATGCTCTCATCCTCTTGATTTTTTTTAACGGTTAAAAGAATTTTTGTCAAATTTTTCAAATTTACCATCTTCCAGAATTAAAAAAAAAGCAGTAAAGTATTTCTTTCATTTTCTTTGACAAGTTCTTCGTAGGCAACATGGCTTATTAAATTAAGGAACGGAAAGTAACCTTCTATTTACCCTTACCATTACCACTGGTGACCCAGAAAAGAATGTGGAATTATCTCGCGAAGCCTAAAAATAATTGTTCTACGAAAACAAAACAAGGTACCTAATAATAATTGTTACCTTTCTTTTACTCTCTCTCTCTCTCTCTCTCTCTCTCTCTCTCTCTCTCTCTCTCTCTCTCTCTCTCTCTCTCTCTCACTCTTTCATTTTCTCTCTCTCGTTTCTTCTCTCTCCTAATTTTCCCACTTTTTCTCTCTTGTAAGATAAGTGTTTTTAATTTTCCCCCTTTTTCTTGTAAGATAATTATCGATTATTGGCGCAAATTTTATTTAGCTAACATTACGATTAGAATAGAATAACATTCAAAAATCATTGAAGTTACCGCTATTTGTATTAATAAATAAGAATAATTATATTTAAAACCTTCAAATTAAATTTACTATCTTAAAGGGACACTATTTTCACTATATTTTATCTTTTAATAATTTTTTATTCAATAAGTAAATTGATCCCCAAATAAAACTTCAGGACCAGTTCTGGTAATTTTTGAAGCCAAATCTTGAACTGAGGAATCAATACATAATTTACCATTGATTTTCCGTGCATTTAAAAAGAATGGGTTTAAACGAAAAAAGTATGGATAAGAACTTGCTGCATAACAGACTAACGTAACTAGACGGTTAGTTTAAAACGTGATATTAATTCCTGTTAAATTATATTAATTTCTGGAATTACAGTAATTTTCATTTTAAATTTCATAGTCTTTCGGGGGTTTTAGGGGGGTAGCCCTTGTCTTATTTGTGGTATTTACTGCTCGTTCTAAGTTTTACTTGATGCTTGATGTTAATTCCTACTCGTTTTAGGTTTCACCCATTCATCATCCGTTTCGTCTTCATTAGGTCTACCTAATGCTGTCTTTATGCCTTGTAAGCTACAGGCCTATCAGTGATGAGGCAAAATTTGGGCACGTTTTTGACCGTCAGAAATTAATATAGCCTAAATTATTTTTACTTTTTTTTCGGCACTTGGCTCGACTTTGACCAGGAGCCTATGAATATAATTTTGAAGCCGATTGGAAACAAAATCTATTGCGCCATTTTTCGGCTTCCCAAATATTTTAGTCGGGAATGACCAAAAACCTTTAAATTCCAGTAGGATCTGGCTTAAACAAAAAAAAATTCAATAGTTACCCTTTCGCACAATGGGCCGCTGTAAGTATCCAAGTTTCATTAATCAGTGTCCCACCACAAAAATGGGAAGGAGTACCATCATATATGCTCTGGATGGACACCTAGATTAGAAAGGGGAAAGAAGAATACAAGATCTAAAATGATGGCATGTTTGGACACTCATGAATAAATACAAAGTGTATAAGAACTAGCATAAACAGAAAAAGAAAACTTCAGTTCTCCGGCCTATGAAGTCACAGGATGCTGGAGTTTACAGACATGGACCTAGATTCTCCTATGCTTCGTCAAACATTGAATTTAAGGCTGTTCCATCTCAAGCTATGTAATTTGGATGTGGAATATGTAACTAAAAATCCCAGGACATAATAAAACTTTAACTTGTGGAAGCTTGTGTAAGTTAGTTTCCTTGGATTTGGAATTTACCGAATTATGGTCAATTTTTTGATGATATTGTTTTGGTATAGTTCAGCGATTAACAATAAATAGTTTAAGAATCCAATTTTCTATAATTAATTTAATTTCTTTTTTAATTCCAAACTTTAAACAGGCTGGTATTTTATTTGAGGTAAATCATAAGTTGAAAGAGCGATGAAGCTATAAAGCCTTGCTGGAACTTTTGGTGGAAATGAGCAGCTCAGGCTTTAGAAATACACAGCAAAAAAACAACATATAAAACAGTTAGTTATAATGAACTGTAATTAAGGAGCGACATAGCTCAGTAGTAACTGAAACTAGAAATTGTAACGGAAATAGTAACAGACAGTAACGAAATAGTAACGGAATTTTGACATTATTAGATATATCCAAAGAATAGGCTTATTTTACTGATTAAATAAAAAACAAGTTTTTTTCAGCTTGAAGTAAAGAACAAGATTAAAACTTAAAACAATCAGAAATTATCAATATCTCGCTCTTCACGCAACAGTTTTTCGGGACTTTAAAAAAGTTACTTATTGTTCTAGTTAAACGACCCCTGTGTTTCAGGAGTCGTTTTTAAAGAATTGCGACAAAATTTAAACTTTAGTGTAAAGAACGAGGTGTTGAGGAGGGGGCAACTCCTTACTTTCAGTTGAAAAAAACTTTTTTTTCAAACTTTTTTTTTTTTTAATTCTGATCGTTTTTTAAATAACGCCAGGACGTCCTACAACATTGGGAGAGGGTTCATTTGAACGGAAATTAAAAGTTGTAGTGCCCTTTTTCAAGTAATCAAAAATATTGGAGGGCAACCAGCCCTCATCCCATGCCTCTTCTTCCCAGAATGTCTTCGGACCAAAATTATGAGATAGCCTTTTGGCTTAGTATAGTTGAAAGACCCAAAAACTATGCCTTTAGAGATAACTTGATCCCCCACAGCCCCTGGGATAGGTCTTTAAATTATAAAATCTGCCCAATGTTTACGTATAGTATTTGTTATTGGGAAGTATACAGACATATGGGGGGATTTTGTGCTCGGTGTGGGTTTCCATGGAGATAATTTTCTGCGTGGAGGGCAATTACCGGGGGTGAACTTTTCAGAGGAAATTTTACACTCGGGGGATTTGGAAGAATTCTTATACGAAATTATTTTTATTTTTCTTAATTTCTCGTTCCCAACTCAATTTGGCATGTGAAGGTGTTACAGGAGAATTTTCGGGGGATTTTTTGTTCAGCAGGCTATGATTTCCGAGAAAAATTTCCACGGGAGGAAGGATATCCGGAGTGATCGGAAAAATGATTAGAAATAAAAGTTATTTTCCAATGTAAGTATGCCAAGGAGAACATTTCAGCTGAATCGTTCGCAAGAAACTTTATGGAGGGGGAGAGGGGGGAGGGGGTTCAGCGGAGATGGGATTGCTCTGAGGGAATTTTACGGGGTGCGTATATTACGTGGGAGAAATTTTCCACGGAGAAGTTTCCCGTAAGGGAGGATAGTTTTTCGTGGAGAGCGAGCCAGATTTATTGGCCTTAGTTGAAAAACGATCAGAAATTACATAAGAAATACAAGTTTTTCAACTGAAAGTAAGGAGCAACATTAAAACTCAAAACGAACAGAAGTTATTCCACATATGAAAGGTTTGCCCCCCCTCCTCAACACCTTGTTCTTTACGCTGAAGTTTGACTATTTGCCCAATTTTTTTAGAATGACTCCTGAAATGCAAGAACCGTTCGATTAGAATAGAAACCTTCTTTTGAAGTGCCTAAAAACTTTATCGTGAAGAGCAAGGCATTCATGAGGGGAGCATCTCCTTCATATACGGAATGATTTCTGTCCGTTTCGCGTTTTAATGTTTCTCCTTACTTTCAGTTGAAAAAACGTTCCCTGCAACTTCAAAAAAAAGACTACAGAACTTAGACCTAGATTACAACACATACTATGAACAAGAAGAAATTAACTGCGCATGCAAAGCAATTAAAGAGCTAAATTGACAGGACATTACGTCCAGTTAAATTTCTTCCATTAATCCAAGACAGCTATGACCTATGAGCTACGTCAAAGTCTCGGTTCTATTAAGTTAAGTAATTGAGTGTTAGGAGTTTTGGACTTCGGTTGATTTTAATGAATAGGGTAGTTGCTATTAATTTGCTTCAAAGCCAAAGACATGCAGTTTTCATTTTGTTCTATTGTATTTTCGATTGAGTAAAATAATTGACCGTTTAGTTGGTTGCGGATGTTAATTTTCAAGACAGTCATAATGGGCTTGTTTCATATTACAATGTAAAACACATCCATCAAATCATTCTTTCTATTGTGTTTTTATTTGGACAATTTTATGGGTCTACTTGGGGTTTTAGCATATTTAGGTTTTAGGTGTTAAGAGAAAACGTTTCAGGTTTTTTTTTCTTATCTCTGATATTTAACATAGAATTTAATTGCTATGACTTGGTGCAATAAAAGTCCAAAATGATGTTTCTAATAAGAGTAGAAAGGGAAGTTAAGGTCGAACCTAACAAGGATCATTACTTAGCAGTCTTTAAAACTAGCTCAAATAAACTGACTCATATTTTTTCCTTAAATTCATGGAATTTTGAAAAAATAACATTTTACTGAAACTACAAAAAAAATATGGCTTTTCCTGTAACAGATATATAAGGCACGTTAGGATCATTTTCAATATGTATTAGGATGTTTTTGTATGATTTGAATTCGTTTTATTTGGTAAGAATTGCAGATTATTATTTTTTAGACAGACGTAAAGTGAAGGTGCTAATAAAGTGTTAGGACTAGGGGCGTCGTCTGGGTTGAGGGCACGGGGGCAGTTGCCCCCAATAATTTGGAGAACAAATCATTATATTTTCCATGTCCCTTGACTATCCAGGTATGAGCCCCTCTTGCCCCCTCCCCATAAAAATACTGAAGCTACGCCCCTGGTTAAGACTATAAACTAACTTAATAAACTTGCATTATCACTTGAAATTTTAAGTAGTATAGGAAGTAATAGCTAGATTTGTGAAGTTTATAGTATGACTTTTTAACTCTTGATCAGACGCAACGCTATAGCGTTGCCTATAGTAAAGGCCATACGGCTCCAATGTTTTATTATTATTATTATTATTATTATTATCATCATTTTTTTCCCAGAGGCACTTCATATGGAAGGGGTCGTCGTAGAAACTTCAAACTGGGCTCATTCGAATGGAAATCGAGAATTCTAGAACCTTTTTAAGGGTCAAAAGTGATTGGAGGGCAATTAGCCCCCCCCCAACCCATAATTCCCCAAAACACATCCAATAAAAATTTTGAGATAGCCATTTTGTTCAGCGTAGTTGATTTCCAGATAGAAAATATGTTTTTGAGGAGGATACTCCCTCACAACCCTCAGGGTAAGGGTTTTAAGTTATGCCCGGGGCCATATAAGAACGATGTTGGCACAATGTATTATTTTTTGTTTTGTTTTTTCCTTTAGAGCAGGGCAATTCGTATCGAAGAGCTTGTCATAGAAACTTCGAAAAGGGCTCATTCAATTTGAAATTTGAGTGGCTTGTGCCCTTTTGAATAGTCAAAAGTGATTGGAGGGCAACTAACACCCCTTCCACAACCACCATTTCCCGAAACATATACAATCAAAATTTTGAGATAGCCATTTTTTTCAGCGTAGTTGATTTCCAGATAGAAATTAGGTTTTGAAGAGGACACTCCCCCACAGCCTTCAAGGTAAGGGCTATAAGTTATGCCCTGGGGGCATGTAAGATTTTCATAGAAGGCTTTGTCGTAGAAACTTCAAAAAAGGCTCATACGATTGGAAATTCAAAGGGCTAGTGCCCTTTTTAATAGTCGAGAGTGATTGGAGGGCAACTAACCCCCCTCTCACGCCCACCTTTTCGCCAAACACATCCAGTCAAAATTTGGATATAGAAATTTTATTCAACGTAGTGTTCATTTCTGGAAATTAGGTCATTGAGGATGACAATCCCCCCACAGCCCTCTGGGCAAGGGTTGTAAGTTATGCCCTGGGGGCATATAAGGCTCTGTATCGACAGTGTTGTCGTAGAAACTTCAGAAAGGGCTCATTCAATTGGATGTTGAAATGGCTAGTTCCTTTTCTAATAGTCGAAAGATATTCTAAGGCAACTGACACCCCTTCCGCGCCCACCATTTCCCCAAACACACCCAATCAAAATTTTGATATAGCCATTTTGTTTAACTTAGTTGAAAGTTTTGGAAATTATATGTTTGAGCAGGACACTCCCCCAACAGTCTCCAGGGGCAAGGGTTATCAGTTATGCCCTGGGGGCATATATGGTTCTTATGGAAGGAATGCTCATATGAACTTCAGAGAGGGCTTATTTGATTGGAAATTGAAAGTTCTAGTTCTCTTTTTAAGCATCAAAAAATTGGAGGGTAGCCAGCTTCCCCCCCCCAACCTCTTTTTCCCAAATAAATCCAACAAAAATTTTAAGACAGCTATTTTGTTAAAATAGTTCAAAGATCATATAACAAACATTCCGGTATCGACACAACCCCCCAGGACCCGGGGACAGGCGTTGTAATTCATGCCCTGGGGGCATATATTGGTCTTATGGAAGGGATGCACATATTAACTTCAAAGAAGGCTCATTTGATTGGAAATTGAAAGTTGTAGTTCACTCTTTAAGAGTCAAAAAAGATTGGAGGGCACCTAGCCCCTCTGTCCCCCCCTCTCCACGCCCTTTTTCGTCAAACCCATCCGATAAGAACTTTGAGATAGTTTTTTTCAAAAATAGTTCAAAGTCCATATAACAAAAACTCTGGGGTCGACACAGCACCCCAGGGCACGAGGGCAGGTGTTGTAAGTTATACCCTGGGGAAATATATGGTTCTTATTGAAGGGATATAAAAGTTCATAAAAACTTCAGAGATGGAATATTTGATTGGAAATTGAAAGTTCTAGTTCATTTTTTTAGAGTCAAAAGAGACTGGAGGGCAACTAGCCCCCCTCTACGCCCCTTTGTCCCTGAATGCATCCAATACAAATTTTGAGATAGCCAAAAGTTAAAAATTGCTCAAAAATCAGATAACAAAAACTCAGGTGTCGTCATAACCCCCCAGGGCCCGGGGTCAAGTGTTGTATGTTTTGCCTTGGGGTATATATGGATTTTTCAAAAGGATGCTCGTATAAACTTCAGAGAGGGCTCATTTAATTGGAAATTGAAAGTTCATGCTCACTTTTTAATAGTCAAAAGATATCTGAGGGCAACTAGTCCCCTCCAAGCCTTCTTTTCCCAAACCCGTCTGATGAAAATTTTAAGATAGACATTTTGTTAAAAATAGTTCAAAGGTCAGATAAGAAAAAATTCGGTGTCAATACAACCTCCCAGGACCCAGGGGAAGGCGTTCTAATTTATGCCCTAAGGGCATGTATGGTTCTTATGAAAGGGATGCTCGTATAAACTTCAGAGAGGGCTAATTTGATTGGAAATTAAATGTTCTAGTTCACTTTTTAATAGTCAAAAACGTTAAGGGCAACTAGCCCCCCCCCCGCTCTTTTTTCCCAAACCTTTCCGCTACAAATTTTGAGACAGCAATTTTTTTGGAAATTGTTTACAAATTAGATAACAAAACTCACCCAGGGGCCCGGAGGATAGGCGTTGTAAGTGTTGTCCTGGGAGCGTATATGGTTCTCATGAAAGGGACACTCGTATAAACTTCGAGGACGGGGCTCATTCAATTATAAATTGAAAGTTTTAATTCAATTTTTAAGAGTCAAGAGATATCCAAGGGCATCTAGCCTCCCCCCCCCCCCCCCACCACACCCTTTTTCCTCAAGCCCAATCGATAAAATTTTTATAATGGCCATTTCAATAAAAATAGTTCAAAGGTCAGATAAGAAAAGTCCTGTGTCGACGGAACCCGCCAGGGCCCGGAGGCAGGCGTTATGAGTAATGCTCTGGGGCAAATATGGTTCTTATGGATGGGATGCTCGTACAAACTTCGGAGACGGCTCTTTTGATTGGAAATAGAAAGTTTTTGTTCACTTTTTAAGAGTTAAAAGAGATCAAAGGGCAACTATCCCCCCTTCCTCCACACCCTAAATGCATCAGATAAAAATTTTGAGATAGACATGATGTTAAAAATATTTCAAAGTTCTGATAACAAAAAAACTCCGGTGTCAACACAGCCCCCCAGGGCCCGGGGATAGGCGTTGTAAGTTATGCCCTGAGGCATATATGGTTGTTATGAAAGGGATGCTCGTATAAACCCCCTAGAGGGCCCATTGGATTGGAAATTGAAAGTTGTAATTCACTTTTTAAGAGTCAAAAGTGATTGGAGGGCAGTGATTCCTATAGTTTGCTTTTCTTATGAAATTGTCAGGGTTTTAATGTTTTGCTAATGTTTGCATAGAGGTTGGCCATAATTTCTACATTTTTATCACAATTTCGACGGTATGGTCTTGATTTCTATGCCTTGGTCTGGAGTTCTAGAGTTGACACTGTCATGTAGATAAGTACCTTGCGATTTTTCTTGGAATACACAACCTTTCTTGGCTTTAATAATTCGTAGCGATAAGAAACATTCGCTTCTCACATGATGCTTTGTAAGAACGTCAGGGAATATGATTTTTTTTTACCTGGGACACCAAGCGTTCTTGGAATTAATGTTTCTTGACAATAAGCAATAATCACGTTTTGCTACCCCTACGACACCAGTCATCATCAATATAAGTGATTTATAACATTTGAAACATACAAACACACATTTGCATGACACTCCCTCGGAGGTGACCAGCGAGCGGGCCGGTACCCTAGTGGAGGAAGGCTGGATAACAATAAATAAAATCTTGAAAATTATCGGTTTGCGCAACAAAAGAAAAATATATGAATAAAAAGGGCAGTGCCGAGCTTGTAATGGAAAAAGGTCCTCCTCCTCCCAGCAGACTGTCCCCCTCCCCTGGAGTCCTCTCCCCTCATCTTTCCTTAAATTACGCATGTTATTGTTTATATATTTCATCCTTTTATAAGCTAAAATGATGTCTAAATATTGCATCTATTATCAAGGCGCCCTCTGAAAATGAGTGCTAGGTGAAGGGTGGAATCTAGTTATGGTATTTTTACATATCCATAAGTTTAACTCAAACAAATGGATATTTTTGTTAAAAGTCTTTAAATAATACTTCTTAATATGGTTTAAATGTACCACTAATATTAGGCCATCTGGGGGGGGGTATGGTGATGGATGGGGGTGATGCCCTGGTTGTGTGGAGTGTTTTGTGGGGGCATCATGATAGGCTTGGGTTGCAAAAACTTGAATCACGGAATTTAAAGGCATAGTTTTTTATTAGGAAATGCCTGAAAGATGTTTTGGGGGAGATGTAGCGATGACAGGGGGGGGGGTTGTTTAATATCATCCATAATTTACCAAGGTGGTATGCATTGTCATTGACTAGTATACTCTAGAGCTTAAAGATATGGTGGGAGGTGTTAAATGAATTTTTCACTAGAGGGGGAGTGAAATCTAACAATACTCATTGAAACGGTGCATTTCGTTTAAAGTATTTCAATAATACCTCTTAATATGGTTTAATATGCTACTAATATCAGGTCACCCAGGGGGTGGGGGACTGGTGTCACATGGGTGAAATACCAGGGCGTCGTGGAGTATATGTGGGGCATTTTGATTGGCTTGGGTTGCAAAAACTTGAATCACGGGATATAAAGACATAATTTTTAATATGAAATGCCTGAAAAATGTCTTGGTGGAGATGATGTCTTTTCTGGGTTGGGGGGGGGGGGTTGAGTCATTTAATGTCATTGTGGAGTGAACTACAGCTTAAAACGTAGCTTGGAGAGATTAAGGAATTTTTCCCATGGAAGAGGTGAAAACCTAACAGGTACTAAAAGAAATCTATATCTTCCTTAAAAGCTCTTAATATGTCTTAAATTTGCATCTAATGTCAACCTTATTCCTCCGGTATGGCATAAAAGAGGGGGGGGGGGTCGTATTGTCCCGATATTTTGAAATCTAATAACCCACGTAAAGAAGCGATACATTTTCGTTTTATCGTTATTAATATCTTGAGAGCAAATGTCTCCTAGGGTGTATCAAATTGGGAGAGCAACGCATCATTCTAACGAGTACCAAAAAATGAGGAATCTTAGCTGTCATGCAATAAGCTATTTTTAGAATATGGTTCCAGATACAAAATACTAGAAATGATTTCATGGACGACTTGCTTGGGGCACTCTACATTGGAAGGGAATGACCTTTCGAGTCCTAGCAGGGTCAAGAACTTTAGAAAAAGAAATAATATGAAAGGTGTTTCTAGCGAAAAAATAAAACGCCAATATGAAAGTATCTTGAGGCTTTTGGGCGAAAAATGTCAAAATGGTATTATCCGGCAGTAATGGATGCACCGTCCATGCATAAGATGCGCTGACCTTACATAAAGTGTGTGCCGCTATTAAGTTAATGAAAAAAAACGGGTTTCGGGCGAAAAAAAGTTTTGCACAATAATTACGTAAGGTGTGAGCTGTCATTTACGTTACAAGCGGGTATTTCCCCATGTGTTCCTGTCACAAAGTTAGGCATATTAGCCCGTTTGAAACAGGGTAAGTCGTATGACCTCATTGGAGTCTAGAGGGGTGTGTCACGGAGTCTTGACAACTGCGTTCCCTTTAATAGAACCGGTAACCACATTGCATGGGATAGACGGCTGTAGGGGTTGGTAGCTCCACTTAATTGACCCTTTAAAGGCGAGGGTGTGGCACGTGGTGTAACATGCGCTTGAAACAGAGGTGTGTACCGTGACGTCAGAGGCCTGTCACAGAAAAACAAAGGGGGTGTGTCCTAGAAAAACACCTGACCTAACCATTGAAGTCTTACCAAGGGCGGGAAGGTCACCTAGAAACAGCTGATCGTATTGTACAGGTGTGTCGCGTGACGTCAGAGGGCATGTCTTTTGAATTCTATGTGAAAAGGGAGGGCATGATTTTGAAACTGGGGAGGGTATATCTTTGAACCTTTTGTCTTGTTGCTTAGTTTTCATGGATTAAACATCTAATATTTATTTAACACCCAAATTAGAAATTTTTGAAAACTGGTAAAGATCAGAACTTCTGTTTCAAAATCAGGATCTCCGGTACTATTTCTCAAAAATTTACGAGATATACGGAAATTTTGCTTAGTTTGTCAAAAAGACAATATAAAGTTCTATATGCTTTCAATGTTACTTGATTTCAAGGTCGTACCCAGAGGGGGGTTAGGGGGGTCTGAACCCCCCACCCCCGAAATATTTTTTGACTCGTAGAAACGTAACAAAACTGGATATAAACAAATTTCATATGCGTTTTTTAATTTTTTTTGTGTCACCCCCCCCCCCGAAAAAAAATTTTGGGCACGGCCTTGTTTGATTTATAAAAAGCTAAGCTTCGAAGCTATGGTCTTTTCCTTCGACAAAATACAGGTAATCTGAAGAATCAAAGCTTCAAAATGGAAAAAGTCAAAGAAGGAATTTTATTTATGGAAAGCAAATGAAAGCTTTAGTTCTTAAAGAACAAGATATGTCTATTTGTGTTGGGGAAAACACCCTAACTTGTCTAGAAAAACCGTTACCACTAGGATAGCAAGGAAATTGATATACAATGACATCTTTAGAAATTAATTCTTAGTGTAAATTTTAGTTTATACATTTATATGTATTTTTATATTTTATTTTTTGGATGTAGAAGAGTACATGTCGTATTGCTTAATTTTCATGGAATCATACGTCTAAGGCAAAATCAACATCAAATTCGAGAGATTTAGAAAATTATGAGAAAACTGGAACTTCTGTTTCGAAAAAAGAATTTACGGTAATATTTCCCAAAAGTTTATGAGAGATGTGGAAAGTTTGCCTAGGTTTTCGAAGAAACAATAAGAAGTTCTATCAGTATCGAAAAATATCTTATTTCTGAAACGTTTAGCTTTGGAGTTAGGACATTTTGCCTAGACGAATATTTGGGGGTTCATAAATTAGAAATTTAAAAAAAGAACAGCTGCAAAAGCAGTAGCGTTGCTTCGCAATACAAATATAGCGATCAGTTGGTGGAAAAATCTATCTATCAGACTTGAAAAAAAAATATCTAGAATAATCTTGTCTAGAAAAATGTTTACTCTAGAATATAAAAACTTAGATGCGACACGACAACTTTGGAAATTATTTATAAGAGAACAAAACAATTTTATACCTAAGAAAGTTAATGTAGTCTTGCGTAATTTTTATTGTATTGATTGATTAAAGTACTAAACGGCTTTATATAAAAAAAAATTCAGAAAACACCCCAAAAAATCAAAATTTGGCATTCGGGATCGACTTTTCCAGAAATATTCGAAGAGATCTAGAAGAGATCTTGAATTTTTTTTTCCGGTTCTCAGAGAAACATTTTAATTTTCTGCAATAGTACGACCTAAAGTTTAGCTGAAAAGTTTAGTTTCAGCTACGATAGTTTCGTTTTGGCAGCATGTGCATCATGATGGAAAAATGTTTCCTTTTTTACTGGAAAACTACTGGAAGTTTTGCGAACTTCACTTTTTCCCCCGTTTCACGATTCCCATGCCCCAAAAAAATGTCTAATTTGCATCCCTTACCACTTCCCAGCTACAAACCTCTGATCACGAGAAATGCAAAAAAAAAAAAAACAACTGCAAAAACAGTAGTGTTGCTTCGCAACACGAGTAATGATCAGTTGGTGGTTTAATGTCCTGCAATGCTGGAAGCCACCGACGAGGCCAGTATAAAATATAAAGATGTTTATCTTTTTGATATGTTTGAACGGAGGGTCCAAAATGATGCAGTTACGGCTGAGTCCACCCAACAGACTGGGTACATATTAAAACATTGGATTTCTTTTGACTTCATATTACTTGAATATCATTAGGGACAAAATAAATTCTTTAACTGACACGTTTATTGAAAAGCTTCCAGTTAACACTGCAATTAGCGTGAATAATTTTTTCGTTTGGAGGGCTCAAGGCCCATCCCTGGGGTTAGAGTCTCCTTATTCCCCAAAACTATATATGTTGAACATATGCTGCCTTGTTCAGGGATCATTCAGGAAATGGTCTTAAAGTGACGACACCAGTATTCTAAGGCAAAAAGTGATCAGAATGTATTCCAGACCCGGTGTTTGATTTGCCACCTGAAAACTAAATTGCAGGTTTTTAAGTCGTTAATTCAAAATACTACTACTACCACTACTACTAACAACTCACCGCAGTACCAAAGCTACCTGAGGCCAACACAGCTACGCATGCTCCTCCTCCACCCCAATCTATTCAAAGCTTCCCTTTTTACACCCATCCACGAAGTTCCCATTCTTTTATGAAGTTCCACAAATCTTTGTTTATGACGTTCTTCCATCCCAGACGAGGACGACCTGCTTTCTGTTTAGTCCTAGACGGTTGGCTGAAAAGAACAATCTTCGGCAATCTGTTAATTCTAAATATGGAGCTCAAACTTTAATATAGGCATTCAATAGGTAAGCACGTAAGAAATTAACCAGCGTCAGTAAAGGCTCGTGGGCCATAGATCGAAAAACAAACCTTTAGGATTTCAAAAATTGGTTTGAGGACAAAAGTAAAGATACTTAAAATTTTCCCTTTCTCTCCGTTCATCCTGAAAAGATTTAATCCAGTTGCAATTTAGTTTGATATACATATTGTAAAAACGTAACAGAATTTAAATTAAGCAAAATAAAAACGCAAACTCATAAGCTCCATTAATTTTGTTTTGTTGTTCTGAGCCCAGATTAAGTTTTTCACCCTCTCTCTCTGTTTCTGGTAATTTAACTAAAGTTACAAAAAAATCATATATTAGCGAACTTGTATATGAAAAAAATTTAATCTACCGAAGTCTTCTTAACATGCATTCTTGAACTTACAAGAAATGGAAATTCCCCCAGGACTGCCTCAGCCCCTCCAACAATTTTTTCCTGCAACGGAATACAATCCACAAAGAAAGGCCATAGAAGGCAAACAATTAAAATAATCAGGGACTTAAGTTGCATTTTCATTAAGACTCCTTTGTACTGAAAACAAAAGATTTTTGGAAGATAAGAAGCTGTCTATCTTGGGTAAATACTGATATCCATTTTCGTTTTCATAGAGTGATGAATTCCTATTTCCCTCTCTTTTTCCTGTTTTTTACATGATTTCTCATTATAAATTATTCAAGGAGGCAATACTGAGACATTATAAACGAGCTAATATTGTGTAACATTTGATATTTAATTGTTTTACAAAGAAGACCTGTAAAACAAATATTGTTTGGATTTCAAACCGAATTTCAGGTGTAAAATCTTCGACTAAAAGATGAACTTTTGCATTGATGTTGAGTATTTTTGTTGAGTAAAAGACTTGTTGAAAAATAAAAAAAATGTTAATCTACATTTAATTTAAAATAAAAACACAAACTATATTTCAATTATAACTGTTGAAAAGAAACAAATAATATTTGAATTATTTTTAACAGTGCTGCGTTTCCAAATTAAATAGTTTTCTTCAAGACAAAAAACACAAAAAAGAAAAAATCACCAGATAACAAATTTTAACTGAGCATATTTTACTTCATAGTGAGCGTACTTCACTT
>JAQQPU010001449.1:0-24255 GCA_029168905.1 Artemia sp. Kazakhstan ARC1039 | reverse complement strand
CCTAATTTCCAGAACTTTCAACTACGTTGAACAAAATGGCTATTTTGCCCTCCAATCACGGCCCTCCTGGTTAGTTGCCCTTCAGTCACTTTCGACTATTAAAAAGGGCACTATCCCTTTCGATTTCCAATCGAAAGAGCCTTTTTTGAAGTTTCTACGACACCGCCTTCTATAAAAACCGTATATGCCCCAGGGCATAACTTAAAACCCTGGCCCTGAGGATTGTGGGGGAGTGTCCTCCTCAAAAACATATTTTCTATCTGGAAATCAACTACGCTGAGCAAAATAGCTATCTCAAAATTTTGATTGGATGTGTTTGGGGGAATGATGGGCATCGGGAGAGGCTATTTGCCCTCCAATCACTTTCAACTATTAAAAAGGGCACTCGAACTCTCAATTTCAAATCGAATGAGCCCCTTTTGAAGTTTCTGCGACGACCCCTTCCAGATGAAGTGCCCTGGCTCTAAAACAAAAAAAATAATACATAGTACATTGTGCCAGCATCGTTCTTATATGCCCTCAGGGCATAACTTAAAACCCTTGTCCCTAGGTTTGTGTGGGAGTGTCCTCCTCAAAAACATATTTTCTATTTGGAAATCAACTACGCTGAACAAAATGCTTATCTCAAAATTTTGATTGGATATGTTTGGGGGAATAATGGCAGGGGGGCTAGTTGCCCTCCCATACTTCTGACTATCAACAAGGGCATAGCCACTCCAATTTCCAATCGAATGAACCCGTTTTGAAGTTTCTACGACAACTCCTTTGATACGAAGTGGCCGGCTGAAGAAAAAAAAAACACATTGTGCCCACATCGTTTTTTACTTAGGCAGCACTAGCGCGCTGCCTATGATGCTGGGAAATCCGTTTCCTTCTTCATAGCAATATCCTTTTCCCCACAACAACTTCTTACATGGAGAAATCTTTTCACATAACCCTCGACCCCCCCCCAACTATCAGAAAAAATACCCCATGATAACTTCTGTATACTTCCCAATAACCAATACTATATGTAAACATTGGGCAAAGTTCATAACTTGTAGACCTTCACCCAGGGACTGTGGGGGATTAAGTCATCCTCAAAGATATGTTACTGTATTTTTTGATCATACTGAACAAAATGGCTATCTCATAATTTTTATAGGTCGACTTTGGGAAAAAAAGAGCGTTGGAAGGGGCCTTGTTGACCTCCATTTTTGGTCGCTTAAAAGGGGCCCTAGAACGTTTAATTTCCGTCCAAATGAGGTCTCCCGGAATATTCTAGGACCACTGGTTCGATACAATCATCCCAGTAGTACCACCTCCATTGATTCAAACGCATGCCCTCACTTTTCCCGTAGGATTTCAAACACATACCCTCCCTTTTTATAGGATTTTAAACACATGCCATTATGTTTCCCCCCCCTATACAAAAATGTGCATTCCCAGGTGCTATAAGCCATTTTATTGATCCCCTATGTAAAACATGCTTCCTTGTTTTACCCCTATGCAAATCATCCCCCCTCTCTCGTAAAGTCTTTCAATTAAAAGCCTTAGAGGGTTTCCACCTTCAAAGATCCCCGTGCACGGGGAATTGTGTAAATACTCTAGGGAGGGAGAATTCCTCATCAGTAAGGTTTTGAAGCTATTGTGTGACGCAACCAGTTATAAAAAGTGAATATGTCTCGATCTTATCAAGAAGTAAGTACCTTTCTCTATTAGGACTTTTTCTTGTCTCTGTGTTTTCGCTAACCAAGACCTATCCCCCCACAAGAAAAAAATATTCTACTACGCGTTGTTTATAGTCGTTAGAAAGCGTAAATACGCTCTTTTTACCCTGTAAAAACCCAACTCCCAAGCGATAACGATTAATTTTTTTCTAAGGAAATAATTCCCTTTCGCCAAATATGCGAAATTTTAATGTTTTCAACGTCCCTCCTATATTCCAGCTAAAAGGGTAAACTAACATCCGTCAACTCTTTGGCTTTGGTATTATTATATCACTCTCCTATTGCGCTAAGCCGCTAATACTTCAGGCTGATTTGATCAGTTCAGTAAACAGGCTAAAACCTTAATTATTGAATCCTGTCAAATGTGCATCCGGCCTGCTAAATGATATAAATTTGCGCTTAAACATAGTAAATGCTTACATAAAAAGATGTTTTATTCCAGTCAAATTAACAACATATTTTCTAAAGTAAATCTTAAGAATTGCAAGAGGGGGCATGGGTTGCTTATTACAAGATTTCCATATGGTAAATATAATTGCTTCCATTTTGAGTACTCATTGTATATATGGAAAGAAGGGGGTTGAGAAAAAATAAAATAATTGCCATGAGAAGGTATTTCGAGGCAAGGATCCGTTCCAATGATCTATATTTCAAAATGATACAACTTTTGGTCCATATAGGAATAATGATAGTTTTTAAGTTTTAAAATACAGCTCATTTTGCTTTAAAGGCATTGCATCTCTAGGCATGTATTTAATTTTTTCTAAATGGTAAAAATAGGAAAAGTTACTTCTATCATAAAGCTACTTATTGTTTATTTCTCACAAATTTTACTTTTTGCTTTGCTGAAAAGGGGGGACTTATTTAAAAGCTGGACAATTTTTGCATATTTATAACAAAGGATGCTGTTTTCTATGACTTTTGTAGGTTGTTTCTAGAAGGGAATACTAATTTTTTCTTCTGTAAAAGGGGGACGCTATTTTTATACTAGATAGCGTATATATTTTATGCTAAATAAGTGTGAACAAATTTATACTTATACTTTTTTATACTTCTTTTTTAGGAGTTTCCATCCCTTTCACCCACAAGCACAAGGGCTAGAATCACTGATAAAACCCCAGCATGGGTATCAGTCATCAAATATAGCGGTCCTTCCAGGGCAATGCCTGTGCAGCCCGTGGCTCCCCATCAAGAGAAGCCCAACGATACCATGGCAATACCTGTAGAACCCTTGGATTCCAATCAAGAGAAGGCCGGCCCTTCCAGGGCTACGCCATCCAGAGACCCTTCCAGACAAGCGATACTTGCACAAGCTCCACCTGCATCACAAACACCAACCCATCGAGCTGAAGTGCAACCAGCGCAAGCTCTGGTGCAACCGATGAGGAAGCTAAGAAGAGAGTGGACGGCCGCTCATATGAAGGTAAGCCTCGCCATCCCAACAACGCAAGTCCATGACGTCCCAGGGCCATCTACGCAGCACTCTGACTCCACTCATGTCACATCCCTACCTCTGACGCCCGTTCAAGACATTGGCGCTACCCTGTCGACACAATTTGAAGATGTAAGCATTTTTTCAGTCTAATTTTTACCTCTCAGAGATTCTTTTACTCTTTTGTCTTTTCAATATTTTTTCTTTGTCTCGGGACCAATCGATAGAAATATCTAAACAGGACTATTTTTTCAACTTTTTTCTCACCTATTTTTCACTATTTTCTTATCAAATTATATTCTCTGCCTACTAATGGCTTTCTACTTTTTTAAGTGTCCCCCTCAGAAATAACTAAAATACCGCTGTTTATCAGCTTTTCAAGATCCTACTCGTTAGTTTTTGTAGGGAAACATCTGTGCCCCCCATTTAACTTCATTCATGCCTAAATTTAAGTTTTCTTATTCTAGACTAGCTAACATTTCACTCCTTTCTAAATCCACTTATTCATTTAAGCGCTTACTCTTTTTATATTTTACTTTTTCCATAATAAATTTAAGCTCTAACTTATATGCTCCCTCGTAGTTCAATAGAGATAATGACTTTGGGAGGGGCTGTTCACTAAGAAGGTTATTTCAGGGGTTGGGGTCCTAATAATGGGGAAATTTATTTTATAGCTAAGAACACCACTCGATGAGTTTAGGGAGCTCCTGTTAGTTCCTTTCTTATCTAAATATTTTTCTTTTATCTATGCCGAAATTGACCAGCTTGTGGCCTGATTTGTTGGTGAAAGAACTGGACCGATAGAGGAAGACTCAGATGGATTTATGGTATGGGCCAATGAATTTATTACCAGATGGCTAGAATCAAATCATCCCTCGGTAAGTTTTAACATTCTTAACTGCTAGTAAAGAGGTTCAATCAAAATGGGTCTTTTAGAGCACTGTAACATATATAGCAGTAGTGTGGGCATGCCTTTCAATGCTTCATGTAGAAAAAGTGCATTCTTAACTGCTAGTAAAGAGGTTCAATCAAAATGGGTCTTTNGTGCATTCTTAACTGCTAGTAAAGAGGTTCAATCAAAATGGGTCTTTTAGAGCACTGTAACATATATAGCAGTAATATGGGCATGCCTTTCAATGCTTCATAATACATACAGAAGGTGCCTTATGGAAGGGGGTTTTATATTTATAGCATAAGTGTGGGCATAGGGCGCCTTTACATACATGGTAAGTTGTAGAGGGTTTACAGATCCAAGAGGTCATGGCACCCACTAACCATTGAGTAGTGTGGGTCTATCACTTCAAAGGATTATCTATAACTTAGGGCAATACCTTTAAGTGAGCTATTATGCACTTATTCTTCTTCTAGGTTCACACAACACCGACATCGGAATTTCCGGACAATTTGTATACGACTCCAAAGGAATAGAGAAGCGAGGGAGTTTTAAGTGCGGGGGTGAGTCTGGATAGTTTAGAGTTCCCCGACATTGATGTAGACAGTTTTGTAGGGGGTCTCAGCCTCAGCAATGACATTTTGGACAATTTATTAGAGCAACTGGCGCCTAGCGAGGTCGAGAGGGTACTCGAAGACGCAGTATCCGCTCCTCACATTGAGAGTTATAGGAGACAAGTGGAGCTGGCTCACCCCCAGTGTTGCCTCAGTTCTATTTATCAGATACCACTTTGCGCAACATTCACGTCTATAGGGATGAGTTCGGTGTTCTATTTAATTCCCTTTAGAGTGTTAGTACTCACAAGAATCCTATAAACACGGCACACTCCTACGTCAGCATGATTTGGGCACTTCTCAAAAACCACATACGGGAGGCGGGTGGGCGGGACTCTTCAAAAGCATCCATCACATTAAAAAATATATTTTAAGGCAAGTTTGGATGTTTTGCGCGAGCATCACATGCAAACAAGAATGCAGACGCTGCATCCGGGACTGCATAATTTTGATGGTGTATTTTCAGATTGGGTAGGTGAAATTTTTAATAGGATGGAGGATTATAATGAGAACGGGAGTGGGTTGGTAGTCTTATTTATAAATTAGAATTAAAAATTAATAAATTTAACAAGGAATTTGCTTCAAGAGGTGGGAGGAGGAGCGGGAAACCTAACTTTTAAAAATAAAATAGTAATTTAAAAGGAAAATTTCAACATGAGTGTTTATAGGAACTATATAGAATATAATTTAGTTCTTAGAGTGAGTGTCATGGCCATTCGCTCTTTAAAATATAAAAACTATGCAGTTGGGGTCGAAAAAATGTCATGTCCACCATATCGAACACAGTCTACGTACTCGAGGGTGGTGTGAAAGTACTACCACATGGCCACTATCTTACTTCAGATCGTGTTGAGTGTATAAATTATAGAAAGCAACTTGGTCTGGAGAAAGCTCTATAGTTGTGGGAGGGGGAGGGGACCGTCTGTGGGTGGAGGAGTGCCATTCTTCCATCACCAGCTCGGCACTGCCTTTTTTAGTCATTTTTCCCGGTGTTTAATAGTTAGAAAAAAATATCGTTGCGCACACCGGTAATTTTCAAATGTACAATTTTATATCCGTTATGTAAATGTTTTATTTATTTATAATGTGTAAAGTGTTTATTTTTACTTGTTATCATCCTGCCAGGCCCTCGCAATTCCCGGGACTCGGTGCCGGCCACCGCGGCACCTTCCGCCGCATCCTTCTGAGGAGCATCCGGGCCTCCAAGCGGTTTGTTCCAGTGTGCATTGTAAATATATAGTTTTAAAATGTTTGTTGTATATATATTTTTTTATGACGTGATTTTGTGAATTAAAGAAAAAATGTTTATTCTATTTCCTTTTGACTATTTATTCAACAGATCAAGGTTAGGTGTGGTTAGTTGCATTTTGACATTGGAAGAGTATGTATCAATTTAAAACACCGTTCAGATCCTTTCTCTACGGACCGTCCATGTCAAGTAAAACAGCACTTTTAAAGAAAATAATTCAGAATCATGATAAAATGTTTTTAGAGAATCCGAAAAATTTCTATTATTGCTATAGTATATGACAAGAATCTTATGATAAAATAAAAAAGATTGATCCAAGAATAAAATTCATGCAAGGACTTGACGTGTAAATGAGTATTGCGCCAAACTCGTGGTTGATTATTGACGACTTAGCTGAATCTATTGAAGAATGGTTGCAGGAAATGTTAAAATTATTCAAGAACCGGTCTCATTACGAAAAAATTTCTGTAACTATTGTGCTCCATAATTTTATTCATCAGAGTAAATTTTTCAGAACACTTGCTTTCAATTGCACCTACTATATAATCTATAGAGTTGTTCGCGATTCAAGTTCTCTTATAACTCTAAACAAACAAATCTACCCTGGCGAGCCCAAATTTTTACTTGCCGCATTAAATAAAGCAACTAATAAACCTTAGGGTTACATATTACTGGACCTGAATCAAAACACACCCGAAGGGTTGCGTGTAGTCACTAATATTTTCGATAGTGAAATTACAGTATATCTACCCATGAATAGTAAATAGGGTCATTAGTCACTATCATGACACTGAAGAAGCTACATGAACACCGGCATTTATTTTCTATGCTAGCCGATACAAAACCGCGACTTAGAAAATCAATACTCAAGCATTGCAATGAAAAGGAATTAATCAATCTCTTGTCTGAACTTTGTTTAAATTTAACGGAAGGTAATGTTCAACTGTCAGGTCCTGTTAAGCAACAGACAAAGTAACATCGATAACTTGTACGTGCTCTAGCTTGCAAAAAGAAAGTAAATTGTAAAATAAAATGTCTTGTTCAAGCGGGTGTTAATTTCTTTTCATTGTTACTACTACCGATAATCGCCGGATTCGTAAACACTACTCTATAGAAATGGCTAAATTCTAGAAATTGACACCATTTGAACTTGCTGTTTCACCCAAAGAGCACTTTAAAGATAATTTTGATAATTTTTTTAACAATGAAACAATTGCCTATGATGCAAACTTAATTTTGCTTCAAAATGCCCTTCGTCGCGTCACCAAACATAAACCATATCGTGAAAAACCACTCAAAGTCAATGTCATTGATCATCCTTCTGAAAATAGTGAAACAGTGAAAAAAGAATACTTATTAACAAGTGATGTAGACTTGTTAATTCTATCCTATCGTGACCAAGCTAAAAGACTCTTGGTGTATCTCGATGAACAAATTGATGAGAAAAAAAATGAAGTTATAATCCAGGGCAAGCCCTAAAATTTAATTGATTTATTATCGGATCTGATTGCAAATCGTAAAAGGGTCGAATCCCTTGGCGGACATTTATATAAATTTTTAAAGTCGTCAAATTTTCCTAAAAGTCTTATTACCAATAAGCGAATTCTAAAGAAATTAAAGAACATAGTCCATCAAGTACATTAAAGGTAGAAGATGATGATTTTAAATCTTTCATGGATGGCACACCTAGTGGCAATATGACAACGATAGCTAGACAAAAGCGAAGACATATTAATTCACCCGGTAGTTTGCAAAATAGTAGCGAACGATTCACACTACATTTGCGGTCAAAATGGATCAGGTTTTGAAAGATGCTTATGAAAATATTGGAGAACCAGGATGTTTAAGTTCTCCCTCTACACTTCGTCAGGTTACCGGAATTAAAGAGTAGCTAGCAAAAGAGCTTTTGCAAAATGAACTCAATTATACTCTGCATCGAACTCATAGGGTTTATGGTAATCACTATCGAAACACTAAAGCCTTTTACCCTATGCATATATTACAAGCAGATCTTTTCACTCTAGGTGCGATTCAAAGACGCCATAATAAACCCTACTAGTCAATTTTACTTGCAATAAGTGTTTTTAGTCGGTATACATATCCATTTCAATTGCAGTCAAAGATAGGCACTGAAGATGCTAGAGCCCTTGGATCCATCTTTGAACAAAATTCATATACAAAAATTCAAACAGACCATGGAAGTGAAATTGTTAATCCACATGTAAAGAAGTTTTTACTTAAATATAATACAATACTCTATCTTAGTCACAGTCCTATAAAGGTGGCATTGGCTGAATGTTTAATACGAACAATTCGACTTTTAGTTTCAAGATATTGTACATTGAAAAATACGGGTGCATTTATTCATGATTTAGATAAAACTATGTTGATTTATAATCAACGTCCTCATTGATCTTTGTTCAATGCTAGCCCTCAGGAACTTCATCATAGTGACATTACACGCTTCCTTAAATAATATTCTAATGATAAGGCAGAGAAGAAAAAATTAAATCTTCGTGATATTGTTCGAATCAATTGTACAAGAAATACTTTTGAAAAGGGAAAATACTTGTGGTCGACTGAACTTTTTAAAGTGCCAAAAATACTAGATACTAAACATATAACATATCGTCTTCGAGATAGGAAAGATGAAGAGATTCTTGGCGGTTTTTATGATTATGAAATACAAAAAACTTGGAAATTTATCAAATTGAAAAGGTATTAAAGATTATTACTCTCCATGGTAAGCGACAGTTGCTTGTTCGCTGGCTAGGATACAACTCTGATTTTGATTCCTGTATACCCACTGAAGACCTTCATAATGTCTGAAAGTTTTTATGTGACATTCATGTCCAATATTTCTGATCTTTATTATGACGATTTGAATAAAACAAGCGATTTTTGGACAAATCTTTCCCCTGCCATTAAATTTGAGGGAAAGTATGAAGTTGCTCTTGTAGAATGTATTCTTAAAAATAGATATGATATCCTAAGAAAGGATTGTACATTCGATATAAGAATTACACCCCATTACTGGCCATTCTTTAATGATAAATATGTAATTGAAGTTATGAATTTATTTGAATACCCCTTTGCCACATTACCATATAGGCCAAAGGAGTTTAGGAGTATGAACGAATTGTGACGTGCTATCAACAAAAAATTTCATATCATAAAAATGGCGCCTTTCAATTCAATTATTCAAAAGAAGAGGGTAAAATCTACATTAGTTCACCCATTGACAATGAAAATGTTATTCTCAACGATAATCTAAGAGAAGTCCTTGGTTTTAAACATAATTGAATCAACGATAAAAGTGCAGGAAGCGCTATTGGCATGAATCGTGTCATTTTCGAAGAGTATCCACCAACCTACTCCTCAGACAGTTGTATATTTCCTTATGCTTCCTTAATCTAGAGATCAAGAGTTGGTAATACCAATGTACCGCTCCTACTTGTTCTTGAACGAAAAGCCTCTAATGACCACATTCACCTCTACAATATCAAGCAACTCCAATACATTCCAGTCAACGCTTCGTATTTGGAGCTCTGTCAGCTAATATTAATAAGCGAATTGGGTGATCCTCTAGCAATAACAAATGTTTGGCTGTAATTACATGTCATTTTCGACCCACTCAGTGAAATGGTTAATAGAACTCAGTTTGTATGTCCTGATACTGATTGGTATGTTGCTTTTCTTGGAAAACGACGGTTGGGACATGGAATGGACTATTATAGGGGTCGCTCATCAATGTCTGGGCACAGTCTCGGCAATTTGTTTTCTAAGCCGTTTCGTTTTGCACTACCTTTGGCTAAAAAAAATATTGCACCGGTTGCAGCGGATTTTGTATCCTCTACATTAAATGGCTGGGGCTCTGGGAAAGATATTCAAGAAAGTGTTTGCCAAAATTTCAGTTCGAGCGCACTGTCCCTTGGCGAGCGATTGAAACAACGCGGAAAAGGTTTAAAAACAAGGAGAAAGACCCTATCACTCATCAGTTTCAAGTCAGCCTGGAAGCGTAAAGCATAAAAGAAAATAAAAAGGTCCAAAAAGGATTACTTGTCCTAAAAAAAGGCATATTTACCACATAGATTTTCACCCGTCAGTCACTTCATCTCTAAGTCTTTTCAATGCGGAAAATGTAGCTGTCATTAAAAAACATGGATACTATGAACAATTTTATCCGTAACACCGCTCTCTGAAAATGCCCATTTTCAAATTTATTCGAATGAAGACTACTTTATTGATTTGAATTCGTCATTTACGGATTTAAATGTTATTTTTAAGAAATCAAACAATGAAAAACCAAGTGCAGCCAAGGGATTAGCCTATGAAAATTGTGTACTACACAATTTATTTCGACAAATGAGTGTCTACATAAATGGACCATTGTGCACCACAAGCAATAATCTTTCAAATTATAAAAGTTATATACAATTCATGCTGGGGACTCCAATGTCCTATAAACATTTGAAGGGTATGGCTAGTGGATATGAATATAAAACGAATACTGATACTACCAATATTCTTAGAGAGGCGACAACTAAAGATTTACATTTAGCCAGGAAACTAAATCATGAAATATTTAATATACCTCAATGGTTGCCTCCTAATGTAAAGATTGATATAAAACTACAACTTGCACCGTCTAATTATATTATGCAAAAAGTACTGGAAGCTGCACCCGATGTAACAGTCTCTCTCACGTCGGCAATACTTCATGTACGAAAACAACAAGTTAGTAGTTCTGTTGCCTAGGCAATTGAAAAACTAAAAGCCTCCTGAAATAATATCAAATTGCTTGTGCCTCATACAATCACGAATCAACGTCCTATTGCTACAGATACACGTACCTATACCTATTCGTCATTTATCAATGGCGAAATTCCTTCAAAATTGACATTAGCTTTTGTAAAAAGTGCTAGTGCTTTTGGCTCATGGACAGATTCCCCACTCTTCAATTTATCCTTATATAAATCCTACAGGACCCTCTATGAATTGGCAATGCAATCCTTAGATCGAGATTCTCAATTTTTCCAAAATGGTATAAGTGAAGAAATATTTGGAAAAACGCTTGTCATCATTGTATTGGATTTGTCTGGTACTCAAGATATGAGTATTGTTCAGACGAAGAATGTAGGGTTAGAGTGTACCTTTGCCAAAGCATTGGAGGAGAGAATTGTATTAACCTCGATAAATCAATTTGAAACTTATTGGGAAAATACCCCTTACGGCAGTGTTTTCTTAGACTTAGCACCATGAACACAAATCAAATAATTGATGTATTTAACATTTACCCCAAAAGGTCGAAATTATAAATCCTATTACATACCTTCAAATTTTCTGGAGCAAATTCAACATGTTGACAATCCCCTAATTATTGTTAATAGCAGTCCATCTAGAATAAAGACGGGGCATTGGTTATGCATCCTTCAACCAAGAAGCAACATAGAATTTTTTGATCCACTTGGCTTACCGTATACATTCTACACACCTCATATTAAAAATTTGCTTTAACAGAGTGAAAAATCGCTTATTCAAAATCGGAAGCGGGTAAAGATTTATCAACGAAAAGCTGTGGATTTCATCCCCTATTATATTTTATTTTTTGAAGTCGTGGACATGTTCTATTGAACGACTTTCTAGTTGAAAATACTCTTTCTTTTTTATAATATAAATTTTGATGCCATGAAAATGAAATGCTTTAAGAATGTATGTAAATTTGTTTATTAATAAAACTTGTAAATATATATAAAATTCACTGTGTTCTTTAGATTTTTTCTTCTACGTATAGGTAATCATCATTTTTTACAATACAGTGTACCTTCATTTTTATTAAATCTCTTCGTAAAGTCAATAATATTACTCTGATTCATGATATAAAATTGACGTGCTTCAATTTGCTTATTTGAAGTAATGTCACATACAAAATTACCATATGAGGAATCACTTTCTGTAACGGGAAAATAAAAGTCTGTAGGTTTATAATCAAAGTATCCAGTATCTTCAAAGCGATGTCCTAAGAACAAAACTATTTTATTGTTCCAGCAATTGAAGCGCAGGCCGGGTTTTTCTTCCCAAAACAATTTAAAGCCACGACGATACCAGTCTCTGAAAAATAAACTGAACTCGCGCTTAGAGTTTTTCGCAATCAGGGCAGGGTAACTATTTTCCCATTGATCACATTTGTCATAGTGACAATTAGAGCATATGAATCCTCTATTATGAGAGTCACAAATCTCTTCAAGACAGGATCTACGGTCTTAAATTTGCACTGAATATCCTCTATGCAATTTACACTGATTGTATAATTTACACTTTTCATTATAGTCATCAGCAAAAATACAATTCTCACAGGATGACCAGCTTCCCAGTGTATACAAGCATAATGGGCATGTGTAAAACATTTTTCGATGTTGACACTCTCACTTCCAGAAACAAACTGACTCTCAAACAACAAAAATATCTCCTAGGAGCGTTACAAAATGGCCGTCTAAGTAGTGGTTAAGAGCAAAACCACAATACCATTTTATTTTGTCTCGATTAAAAGATCTATAAATTGAGTAAAAGCTTGGGAACCACGACGACAGAGTTCCATACAATAGTCCAAAGATGGGGAATCGGTCCCCATTATATCGTTAAGCATATCACGAGAAAATACCTTTCTTTGAAGAGGTAATTCCAGAAAGTCATCATCTAAAACTAGACATTGTTCCAATTTTACAAGATTACGTAAGATTTTCTGGTTCTCAAATCTATCCATTTCAACACTCTCATAACCAAATACAGACTAACCACTTTCTATAAATTGTTCTCTTCAATATATTTCGCCAGCGCATTTAATCCATCTTTTAGTTTCTGTATATGCACTATATTCACCTAAGCCGCAAAGAACAATTATTCTTCCGACTTGAATTTGCTTAATGTTATAACATATCCATTATACATCTTGTCCCATTCTAGGGTTAGTCGAGAAACCCTTGTAATTTCCACCGCCCCCTTAGGTGCTCTTGGTCCCGTTCCATCAAACTTTTCAATATTCAATAGTGTTGGTCCCGTTCATCTATTTTGATGTTGACACTCTCACTTCCAGAAAGAAACTAATTCCTGATCAATAAAAATGGCTCCTAGCACATGGGCAGCATGTTTTGATACGATTTTGTGCAGAAACAAGGCGTGCTCGGAAAGGGGGTGTGTTATTTGACCTCAAATGCTTTAGAAATCCAATAAATTTTTTCCTATGGCTACTGTGACGTTAGAGGGCTGTCACAGAAAAAGAAAGGGGTGTGTATCGTGAAGCCATAGTGCTGCCGTAGAAATCCTATGGGATATGGGAGGGCATGTGTTTAAAATGGAGGGAAAAGGGAGGGCATGCGTTTGAATCAATGAAGGGGATACTACTCACCCCTGGGAAAAAACAAACAAAAATAAATAAATAAATCAACACGCATCCGTGATCTTTCCTCTGGCAAAAAATTTAAAATTCACATTTTTACAGATAGGAGCTTGAGACTTCTATAGTAAGGTTCTCTAATAGACTGAATCTGATGGTGTGATTTTCATTAAGGTTTTGTGACTTTTAGGGGGTTTTCCCCCCTTTTTTTCAAAGATGAGACAAATTTTCTCATCACTTCTACTGAGTAAGACTAAACTTGATATATTTGAAATCATCACAAAAATCTTATTCTTTTGATGTATCTATTGGTATCAAAAATCCGTTTTTTAGAGTTTTGGTTACTATTGAGCGTGGTCACTCCTTACTTAGAGTTCGTTACCATGAACTGTTTGATAATTTCTTGTCAGTTATTTTGGAGTATTTCGGGATAAGATGTGACTGTGAACATTTCAGGTTATAAGGTTGATAGAGCCTTCATGGTTTCTAGGATTTAAATACTAGAAAAGAAACCGTATCATTTTGTGAAGGTTTAGCAAAGAAACGTCGCCGTAGAGAATCTTGTTACGTTGCGTTACGCAATCTTACTTAACAAATTTTTGCCTCTAACCTATGCTATTCCCGACAGTCGGGTTTTACATAAAATTTTGCGCTACGTAAGTCCTACCTCACGTTCTGGAAAAGTCAACACAGTAAAACACAAAAGGGACTTCTGAACATTAAATTGATAAATTTTGCAACTAATTTTTATTTTTTTCTAGAAAGCCCTTCATTCTTCATCGGAGCTTAAATATCCATTCATCATTTTTAATATTTGAACAGCTCATTTATGATAATTGTCTTGATTTTAGACGATGATTCTGATGTTTTTACGGATTTTTACGTTAACCTAGGGTGAAACGGCTTGTTTAAATATGAAAGGTTATGCTTAATGTAACGTAACTTAACCACAAAGCACAGAAAATTATGTGTGTAGATTGTGCGCTGTTTGTATTATGTTTATATCTGTGTCATGTCTTCTATAATTACCCATTGCCTGAAGTTTTTGTTTTTGTTGTTTTGTTGTTGTTTTTACAGTTATTATGCGCGTTAGGTTATTTCTTTTTTTTATTTAGACAATGGTTTTGTGTACTAGTTTTCAGTAATAGAGTGCTGCTTTTTAATAATTAAATAAAATAAACGCAAGTTTTTTTTTCAACTGAAAGTAAAGATAAGATTAAAACTTACAACGAACAGAAATGAACGTACGTGGGAATTTGTTTCTGGGGGGCCCAAATCCTTCAAAACAGAAAATAGAAAGCACATTATATTACGTAACATCTACAAAAACCAAAAGCATAGATATATCAAGAAATAGAGACTCGCCCTATATTGCAAATTGCAACTTACGAGCAGAGCTAAGAGTAAACTTTTCCAGGATGTCATCCACTGATGCAGAAATATCTCAATGGACATTCAAAAGTGCCAAGCCATTTAGTTGGCCTTCATCCATTCGGCTGCGGAGATAGGTTTTTAGCCTTTTTATTGAAGAAAATGACCTCTCAACACATGCTGTAGAAGTAGGAATAACGCAGAAAATGTGGAGTAACATATGGACGTTGGGAAATATGGCTCGCTCACACACTAAGTCAGGCTCAGAATTGCCGTCTTTGGAAAAAGACAGGGGGCTAAAGACTTTCAGCCACTTAGCCCGCCATAGTTGAAGCTCAGCCTTCATAGCGGACTCCGAGCTTGTTAGATCTGAGGCATGTAACTTGATCAGTTCTTTAACATCGCCAATAGGCTCTTTTACGACAAAAGATGGCAGAATTCTGCTAAGGCCTTTCAGAATAACTTTGTGCTTTATGAATCGAGATTCGAGTGATTGTATGAGTTGGTCCACGAATGGAATGAAAAGGGAAACTCGATAGCAAAATTCAATGTGCTTTTCTGCAGGGATATTATGTGGGATTTTGACGACATTTCTCTTTCGTGGTATGGCAATAGTGAATTCCAGTTCTTGGCATATCCACGTGACTTCCGAAAACAGCTGACCAAATTTCTCCTCCGCCTCATTTCTTGTATCTTGAAACATTTCTGTGACACTTTCGACACACTGAATGCACATAGCCACATCGATGTTTTCTGACTGCAGCAGCTTAGACAAATTCAGTGTGTACCCCAGAAAAAAATCCATCCCAATAAGGGTAACTATATAGTTCAAGCTCAGGATGTTATTGAGCAGACTTCTGGCTTTTGACGACGCCACGGAGTCCCCATTTGTCTCTGTGTCTTCTAGGGCCTTAAAGACCGGAACAACTAAATGGTTTGATATCTTTATCGCATCGTGTCTTTCGATCCATCGAGTTTTGCACACTTCTTTCCGATTGACTTCAGTGTAGGTTTTTAAGACAGTGCTTCGCTTGGCACTGAAGTGAAAGAAATTAACTGTTTGACGAATAACCATCATACAGTGCTTGATATCGGGAAGCTTGCTCGAGTCCGTCAATACCAATTTCAAGGAGTGGGCGACACAGTGAACATACTTGGCGAGTGCATATTTGTTCGAGATAAAAGCCTGGGCTCCTGACAAATGCCTACTCATGTTTGCAGCCCCATCAAACCCTTATCCCCTGCATAGTTTCATATCAAGACCAAGCTTCTCCATTCGACTTACAATAAATTGACCGAGGCTTTCACCTCGCAAGTCTTCAACAATAGCAAACTCGACAAACTCTTCCCTGATCTGAAAAGTTTCGCTGTCCAAAAATCAAAGCCCTACAGCCATTTGTTCCTGCCTTGATATGTCGTTTGTCTCGTCTGCCAGGATGGTGAAAAAACGAGCCGATTTCACTTGATCAACAATTTTTTCAGTAATAAGCTTTCCACAAATATCAACTAGTTCGTTCTGAATTCTGGAGCTGCAGTACTGGGCATTACCCGCGCTTTTCTCAAACACCTCTTTCATTATTGTATCGTCTTTCATCCGAAAGCGTAGCAAGGTCCTAAAATTTCCATCGTTTTTTACAGGCTCTACAAAGGTTAATTTCCCTGAATCCTCATCCCCACGCATTGCAAGTCCTTGCAGTCCGCACAACAGTTTTGATTCTGTGATGAGACGAAGCCTTTTTCTGTTTATTTCTATTTCATCTCTTATCTGAGTATTCAAGACTTCCACTATAGAGGACTTTTGCCTGCTCACTGTTGCCAGAAAACTTCCCCCCCCCCAACAACAGCGTCTTTATGGTAAGAGTTTGATTGATGTTTAGAAAAGTCTTCCAGGGCGTTTTTTCCACTTCACGTGAGGCTCTATGACAAGCTCCCCTAATTTTTGCTGAGACCCCCTTCCGGCTTGATCACAAGCAAACAAAGCACAATATTTGCAGAAACACCCTTTTTTCACTGAAGGAAATACTAGCAAAGCGTACTTATCCATCCAGCTAACTTGAAACTTCTTTGTTTTTGAGCCTGTGACATGAACTGGAAAAGGATAGTCCTTGTTTTGCTTAAAATGCCTTTTCAGTAAATTATACTTTATTTCATCGGAAACCGAACCTCTTCTTTCAAAAAATGTTCCAATGTCAAGCTCAACGTCAATATTTATTTCATCACGTTTGTCTGCTACTACCTCAGCATTTGGTTTTGATTCTTGAGCTGAAGTCAAAGGCTCAGTCGCAACTGCAATGTTCAGCTGATCACCATTGCCACTTTTTTCCGAATAAACCTCACTAACTCGTCGTTTTTTACCCCAAAGCTGGAGAATACTCTGTAGTTTTTTCGACATGTCACACTTGTCCTATCCTTAGCAACACTTGGTTTTAGACTTTCAACTGCAAGAGCAAAGACCTGGGTTTAATTGCAAGAATGACAAATCCCCTAGGGAAGGACCACCCAAGAACAGATGATCGTTAAAAACTAACAGTTAGCTTAAAAAAGTTGGACAGGAAATGGATTAATATTATGCTGGTGACCCAATCGGGTAATTACAGGCCGACAAATCATCGAAAACGGTTAACACATTATGTTTAGATCAGTAATGAGCCACTATCTTTTATTCTGTGAGAAGTATCAGAAAATTATGGGAAAATAAAAAAGAATCGTGATATTTCGGCGGGGGGTGGTCCCAAATGCCCCCCTTCCCCTTGCGTACGTGCTTGTTTTGATCTCTTTTTGTAAAAAATAGTGACACACGATCTTTTAAAACTAGTTACTATACAGCGAGATGCTTGGTGGAGCAAGGCAGGGGGAATGGCCCTTAGATTTTTTTCTTTCCCCTTAGATTTTTAAACATACCTATTTTATACTTTTTTTAAAAATAACTGATTTTAGCATTTCATTAAAAAAAATAAAATCCAACAAAATACCTCCCATAGATTTTGAAAATACATTCAACCTTAGAGGAGATTCTTAAACTTTGCTAAACGAATTGTCATCCTATTATGTATTGAAATGATGAGCATTGCATTGACCCAGCATTGAAATGATGGATGCACTTCAAATAGTAGAAATTGATTTTGAAGAACCAGAAAATTATACAGCTGCACCAAACTCAAACTTAATCGCGAACAGTCGAGCTCGAATCACACCACTAGCCATTCCAGTTGCTCCTGAGCTTAACAAGAGCTCTGCAAGTCTTGCCTTGAGGGCTGTTAGATCTTCAAGTGGCACTTTTAACTCTTCTATTGTCAAGCAAACTGTAAACAGAAATTCTTGTACTCAATATGCTTTTGCCCAAATGGAAGAAACCAAATGTAGTAGCATCAATCAAAGTTGCGTTTTTGGAAAAAAGTAACTTTTTTGATGATTATAGCACATTAACTGATTCCTTCCTTTGGTTGTGGGATGTGAAGTTACTGAGACAGATTGTTGAGCAAACCAGCCTCTACTCCCAGCAAAAGACCGATAAATTGGAATCCTACAAGGCCTTCAAGCCACTAACCATGCCTGAACTCTTGAATTTCTTAGGCATCAACATAATCTTGTAGTACATGCATTCCAAGATATGAAAATGTAATGGAAGAGCTCTGACGATGTGCAAGTCCCAGTCATCTGTAAGAGCACGACCTGAGACAGATTCTGACAAAGAAGACAATTTATCCATTTCAATGACAACCATGTAATTCCCAAAGATTGTAAGCAAAAGCTATTCAAGATTTGGCAATTGATTGTAAGGCTGAGCATACAGTTAGAAGGTGTTTGGAAAAGGACAGAGACTCTATAACTTGAGGAAAATATTATATTATACAAGTGTTGATACAGTAGGAAGCAATATAGCTATATGAAGTCGGTAAAGCAAGGACATAAATTTGGTGCATTGCCTTTAAGGCTGGCTACATTTACTGTTTTGAATCTACCAAGAAAAGAAAGAGGAAGTATGCGTACAGGTGCAATTTAGATTGAAAGGCAGAGTAGTTGTCAAATTAACTGCCCAACTAGCATCCAAACTCCCCATGGTATACGTGGACTATTATATTACATGAATTGAATTATTGTGCTACTTGAAAGAAAAAGATATTCGTCCGAGAGGGCTAATATTAAAGACAAGAAAATATTTATCCTGAGCTTATGGAGGGCACGAAGATTGAGAGAGGGGATTCAGATCGGCAAGTTCCTCCACAAGACATTGGTGCTAAGAATTGGAGAGACAATAAAGGTGTCTTTTAGGTGTCTACTTCGCACTCGACTGAGCTGACGACAATTTTTAGGAAGAACGAGGAGGTAAATAAATCGACCATATCTTGTCAAGAATAGTTAGCAACTATAAAACATGTATAAAGAGTCGATCATACTAAGGTGCTGCGTTGAATTTATGGGTGTAATTGAAAATGTTAAAAGTAGTGGCATAGGCTGTCCTTTGGTCTCTTGGATACAATCATAACAAACGCTTATGCTGCGCATCAAGTAATGAAGCGTGAGGGGGCAAGAGTCTCAAAGACAGAGTTACGAAAAAGGTTATCCAGAAGGCTGATACAATTAATGTGAAACCACCTAAGGAGACGACAAGGAGACACCTTTGTTCCTAACCTCAGTTAGCTACTGATAACAAATTAGAACCTGAAAAGAAGAAAGGTAACTTTCAGTGTCCCGGATGATGTTCGTTTAGGGAACGTTGGAACACATTTGCCTGTCTGGTCAGCTGAACATTCCAGTTCTCGTTGTGAACTCCGCGCAAGTTAAAACAAGGAGTGTCGTCCAAACAGTTATTGCTGATATTGTGGCATTTTTGTCTGCTCCATCAAAGAAAACTGCTTTGTTGAGTAACAGACGAACAAAAGTGAAAAAGGTTCTAATAAATATTACTTTTAGTTGACAAGCTGTTGTGAAGTCTGATTATTTTAATTTAATAGTAGTTTTCAGCAAAGGTGTATTTAGTAGCTAACAGACTGGCGGGATCTGGAGATCCCATTTCGCTGTGGAATGAATGGTAAGAACTGGGTGTTTGGAAAAATACCCGAAAATCATAGAAAATTAGTGTGAATAAGTTTCCAATGGAAAAAAAATATATTTGTCCTCTAGAAATAAATGCCGCCCTGAAAGGGTTAAAGAATTGGGCCAAAAAGTCAAATTTAAGCGTAAAGAGCTAGGTTTGCAGAAGGGTAGCCTCCCTTATACACGGAATAATTTTCTGCTCGTTTTAGGTTTTATGTTGCTCCTTACTTTCAGTTGAAAAAACTTGAAAAAACTTTCCTTCACCGAACATTCCTTGTGCAGGAAACTTCCCCTTGGAAAATTGGAACCAGTTAAATTCCTTCCTTCAGGAAAATTATCTCCAGACCATTCTCTTCTCGGTAAAGATTTTCCCCAGACAATTCCCCCAAGAAAATTCTTCTTTCTTTCATTTGAATTCCTTTTATTTGTCATTGTTTTTAAAATCATGCCAGAAATTCCCCCCCACCCCTCTGTGCAAATTTTCTTCTGAAAATCCCTCTTATAGAAAGTCTCCCTTTTATAATTTTAGTATATTTCCCAATAACAAATGCTATACGTAAACAATGGGCTATTTGCATAACTTAATACCCCCCTCCATGTGTAAAATTTTCTTTGGAAAATTCTTCTAGGAAATATTCCTCCACAGGGAAAATAATCCCAGTTGCAAATCCCTACCCTGCAGAAAGTCCCCCTCCTAAAAAAATTGGTACTCGTATGATATACCCCCTACCTAATATTCTTCATCTAATTAGAACCTTAGATTTTCCATAGTTTTGGGATTTCCCATAATTTTGTTTGATAAAATATTATATATTTATCATATTTTGATCCCAAAATTTTGGAAAATCTAAGGTTCTAATTAGATGAAGAATATTAGGTAGGGGTATTTCATACAACAAGTACCAGAAACTTTGTATAGTACCTAATAACAAACACAATATGTAAGCAATGGGCAAATTCCATAAATTACATTGCTATCCCTAGAGGTTATGGTGGGTTATGTTATCCTCTGAGGTATAGTTATTAGACCTCACAATTATGCTGAATCAAATGGCTAACTCAATATTCGGATCGGATGACATTAGAGAAAAAAAGGGTGTCTTAGAAGGCTAGTTGCCCTCCAATATCTTTGGTCACTTAAAAACGACTCTAGAAATTTGAATTTCTGTTCAAATGAGCCCTCTATATATCTTCCAGAACAATTGACTCGATATAATCATTCTTGGGAAAAAAAGCAAACACATCCAGGATCTTTCCTTTGGCAAAAATTTCAAAATTCCAGATTTTTGTAGGAAGAAGCTTGGAACCGTTCCAATAGACTTTTCTGATATGTTGAATCTGATGGATTGATTTTCAGCAAAATTGCTTTATTTTGGGGGGTGTTTCCCCTTTTTTCTAAGATTAGTCAAGTTTTCCCAGGGTCGATGGAAAATTAAGCCAAGGGGCTTAATGAATATTATGCAGCCAATTATTTTGTTGTATCTATTATTATCAAAATTTCTTTTCTTAGAGTTTCGGTTTACTATTGGGCAGACTCGCTCCTTACTTACAGTTCTTTGCCACAAATTGTTTGACACATTATTACTGAAAAATGTGAAATGTTAGGATAGCTTTTTATGGTTATGAACAGCATAAAAATAATAAAGTAAACTACTGGAACCCTAGGAAAAGAAACTCAGACCTGTACCAACAACACAAGATGATTGGGAGACTTGCTGAAAGGGCTAACTACCCATACAGATTTTAGTTTGGTAGCCACCAACATCTGTAGTGCACCATCAAGGTACTCATACTGACACATATCTTGTAAGAAAAGAATAAATTATTTTTGAAATAAAATTGGAATTGGAACACCAAGACGTAAGCACAAAACTCGCTCTCATTGAGAAAACGGCGAAAAAGATTTGATTGGTCTATGCCAATCTAGATTTAATTCCTGAATGGTTAATTAAACTACATCGGGCACTTTTGATGTTGCTGGATCCACAAAATAGGCAATTAAATATCCTTGGGAAAAAAAGGGTCGAATTTGTTGCCTTTTTAAATGTTGGTTTCTTCTAAAATTGTTTCATGTGGCAAAAGTAAAATAGCGAAAATCTAAACAACGAACAAAAATAAAGGCTCTTCAAATGTTTTTTCAAGCCTTTGCAAAGTTTTCTTTTATTTAAAAGTCGCTTGATAAGAGAACAGACATGCTGTGTAGTGCTGGTTAAGGGTCATTCGACTAATGTAAATTATATATAAAAAAAACTCAATATCATTTCTATGCGGCGAAGCAATCGCTTATTCATAAATTACAATTGTCATTGTTAACAATGATATTTCTCGATAACTTTAGAAGATTGGATTAACAGGTGACTTGATCTTCAAACGCGAAGTTCTAAATCGTGTCACCCAATTATATTAAAGAATTTTATACTCTGAAAAAGGCATGCACGCAGGAGCTTGTTTTGAAGAGGCGGCATGGAAGTGGGAGGGGAGTAAAAAAAAATAGGTGCAGGTACGGTTATTTAAAATACTTCTTTATGCGTAATTTACGATCCAGCTTAGTGAACAATAAAATTCCAATAGAAAAATATGAGATATCGTGAGATTAATTATAAAAATCTTGGTATTTCGGAAACAAAGAGTTCTGAAGCCCCAAAAGGCTTGCCCCTAAGCATTCCTAGATTGAACCTTCTCCCTCACTCCCAAAAAAGGTGAAAGTTATGTAGAATTTATAGCTTTTACGAATAAACTGGGAAAGGGGGATTCAGAGGTGTCTTTTCTTAGCACCCCCTCCCTAATCAAAGTCTCGGGTATACTTCTTCCTGCCACTCCTTCCCCATTACTGTGTGCATGCCGATTCCAAGCATGGGATACATTTATAGCGGTAAAGGTAATACTCCCAGCACTCGGGCAGTGCCTGATCTCGAACAAATAGTTTGATTAAAACGCATCTTTCACGAACATAGACAGAAGGCTTCTAATAATGTTCTGACACAATCATTTTCAAGAGTAAGGTTTGGTAAAAATTAATCAGGGTTTCTGCAGCATCGAACGTTTCCGAAATTGTCGGGTTTTTTTTTTTACAGTAATGTCAGAGCAAATGTGTAATTGCCAGGCATTAGAACAAAAGCCTGATCTAAGATTATATTTAAAGCAAAATTCCGATTTCAGACAAATGGTTTTCATGGAGTACTTTCTACCATGTTGTCCAGACTTTAGAACAGCAGTATTCAAACTGGAGCTCAGAGTTCCACAGGAGGCAGCAAAATACTTTCGAATTGAAGACATGATTTTTTACTGAAATTGAAAAAGATATTTTTCTAGTAGTATAAGCTAGAAAACATGTCTTTAAAAAACAGAGTTTCAGCTTAAAGTACGCACTTGCACAAAGCATTATGGCTATTTTCTATCTCAAAATATACAAAGGGCCCATAAGTAAAGATATAATTTATATCCAGGTTCTACATTTTATCGTCTGTAGGCTACTTTAATCAAAAGATAGCTGGTTCTGACAAAAATTTGAGGGTCAATATACAAAAATGGACCTGACGGTTTTGGCCACCTTTTCTAACTTTTGGGCAAGATATGAAAAGCACTCAGAAGCTTTCTTCTTTGGAGTACGGAGCGTGTCTAGTACCTCCTAGAAATTTTTGGTTGTTTTGTTATGCCCACTAGAATGCCCTAAATGAACGAACAAAAGTTTGTGTTGGTGATATCATTTACCAGTCATGTTCTATGGTTTAAAATTCTGCACACGTAATTATCATTTTTATTTTTTGTTGAAGTCCAGACAAGATATGAAATCTAATAAATGTTTACCCAAGAAAAGCGTAAATAAAAGGCTAGGAAGCCCGTGTGATAATTATTATTCGTGACTAAGTTTGTTATTCTTCCTTTTAATGTTGCCAACTGCAAAATCATCGCAATAATTGCTGCTCTTTTTTTTCTAAAGTGATTGCAAATTCACTAATTTTTTACATGTCAAAAGATAAAAGAAGATTACCATGAGGTATAATGGGCCTAGAAAGGAAGATGATTTAGATCCATTCCGGGACCCCTTCTTCCGGACTATACTAAAATAAATTTTTCCCCATGGAAAAATTGAAAACACTATGTCCTAAATTTGTACAATTTTGGTTTTGGTCGTCCCTGTCAAAAAATCATCGGTTACCTCGTCCTAAGGTCTGACTTGCTAATCTAAGCTACCCTGTCAATACCTTTGCTATTTGCGATGTCAACAAGAACAGCGGATCGATAGGAAGAATTGATCGACTGTGAACCGCTGAAATATCTGTCATCCTAACATTCTAAAATATACATAAATCAGAATATTGTATTGATAAGTAGAACGATTAAAACATATAACCAAACTAAATTATGTCTTGGGCGACTATTAACATTTGTATTCCTTATTTGAAAAGCTTCAAGTCTTTATTCCCATGTAAAACTGCTTTTTAAACATGCACAACCAATTTTATTTAATGAAACAGAATCTCTCCGAGATTGCTAACTTGATTAAGTAAAACGAATAACTTAAATTCCCATGACAGAAGGGCATAAAAATATAAAT
>JAQQPU010001448.1:67019-81946 GCA_029168905.1 Artemia sp. Kazakhstan ARC1039 | reverse complement strand
GTATGTGATATTGCTTCAAATAGACAGATTGAAACTCGTGAATTTCATAATATGAATGCAAATAGTATCATTGACTATACAAAGAGATATGACAAGAGTGAAGTTACATTGTACTGTAGAAAATGTGACCCTGACTTTGCAGTCAATCAAGATCAATATACAGTGAATCCAAATGATTTACCAGCATTAGTGGTTCACGACAGTTGCCTATACACCGATGAAGAAATCTAAAAGTGAAGATTTAAAGACATTGTTGTATATATACATTTTATTAATAAACAAATTCACAAACATTTTTTAAGCACTTTACTCTTAGGGCACTGAAATCAATACTGTATAGGTCTGAGAGGATATTTTCCACTAGAAAGTCGTTCAGACGGGGATTGTCACCATAAATGTAGAGAAACTGCTTGTAAGTATATCTGCGACATCGGAATACAAAATATAGTAGTGCATGGAAGCCACAGCTTTTAGTCGTTAGATCCTGCACCCTCTTTCGATTTTGAATAATAGTTTTCCCACTGCTCTCAATATAGTTGCTGATGTGGGGTGTGTAGAATGTATAGGGTAGACCAAGAGGATCAAAAAATTCAATCGTCTTCATTGTTTGATAGATGCACAGCCAATGACCCGTCAGCACAGTCGATGGACTGCTATTAACAATAATCAAGGTATTGTTCGCACTATGAATTTTTCCAAGATAGTCTGAGGGCAGACAATAGGATTTGTACTGGGACATGTAGGGATCCATATTAAATACATTGATTATTTGACTGGTGTTCATGGCGCCAAGTCTAGTAGAACACTGCCTTCGGGAGTGATTTCCCAATAGGTTTCATATTGATTTAGTGAGATTAGTGCAATACTCTCAGCCAATGTGTCGGCAAATATACACTCTAAACGCACAGTCCCCGCACGTTCTATACTCATATCCTGTGTGCCAGACAAATCCAGTACAATGATACCATGTGTTTTAACAAACATATCTTCGGTTATACATTTTCAAATAGCTGCGAATCATGATCTAGGGTTTGCATAGTCAACTCATACAATGTTCTATAGGATTTATCAAAAGATAGATTGTAGAGTGGGATGCCGTTTACTTTGCACACAAGAGATGAAAGTCCAAACATCTCGAATTTATGTGGGCAATCAGTCCACGATCCTATTGCACTGGCGCTTTTTACAAATGCCAATGCAAGTTTCAAGGAGATTTCGCCATTGATAAAGGATGAATCGGTGAAGGTGCGTGACCCCATGGCAATATGACGTTGATTGGTGATTGTATGAGGAACAAGTAGTTTAACATTATTTCCATTGGCTCTTAGCTTTTCCACGGCCAAAGCAACAGAACTCATAACCTGTTGTTTGCGTACATGAAGTATTGCTGAGATGAGGGAGAGACTTACATCGGGATTGGCAGCAAGTTCTTTTCTCAATATGAAATTACAAATTTCATATATCCACTTTAACATTGGGCGGCAACCAATGGGGTATATTAAATATTTCATGATATATATTTCCAACTAGATGTAATTCACTAGTTGTAGCATTTTTAAGTGCATCTGTACTATCAGTATTAGTAATATATTCATATCCATTGGAGGCGCCTCTCAATTCCTTGTATGACTTGGGTGTCATCAACATGAATTGCATATAGCTTGCATAGTTTGAGAGATTGTTGCTTGTGCTAACCAGCGTGCCATTGATGTAGACACTAATTTGACGAAATAAATTGTGTAGTATACAATTTTCATAGGATATCCCATCGGCTCGAACTGGCATTGTATTATCGGATTTCCGGACTTTCATTTGTAAATCTATAAATGTTGAAGACATGTCCATAAAGTAGTCTTCATTGGAATAAATTTGAAAGTGGATATTATCGGAAAGGGGTTGTAGTGGATAAAATTGTTCATAGTACCCATGCTTGACACTCACATCAACATTTTCAGCATTGAATAGATTCAATGAGGCGGTTATTGAATGTTGAGAATCCTTATGCGGCAGGTAGGACATCTTAGGAGAAGAAATCTAGTTTCGATCTAACAATTTTCTTCCTAGGGCTTCTTTTTACACTACGTGTTGGGTTTTTCCTTCTTTTCTTTGACAAAAGGGATGATGTCTTTCGTTTCCGTCCTGAGTAGAGACTGATGAGTGATGCGTTGTTTCTTGACCTTTTTAAACCTTTACCATTTTGTTTTAATTTCTTGCCAAGGGTTCGCGCACTGGACCTAAGATTTTCCGTAGCACTTTTTTTAAAATCCTTGCCAGAGCCCCTCGTATAGTGTAGAGGATGCAAAATCTGTCGCAGCCGGTACAAGATATTTTCTAGCCAGTGGTAGTGAAGAGCGAAACAGCTTAGCAAACCAACTGCCAAGACCATAGCCAGACATTGACGAGCGACCCTTGTAATAGTCCATTCCATTGCCCTGTTGTCTTGGGCCAAGAGTATTAACATAGTAGTCAATATCAGGACAAGTGAATACCACTTTTCTATTAGACATCTTGCTGTTGAACGTTGGGTCGAAAATGACATGTAATCACAGCCAAACCCTTTGAAATTGCTTTGGGATCACCTTATTCAGTTCTTAGTGTTAACTGACAGAGTTCCAAATAGGAAGTGTTTACGGGAATATACTGAAGATGCTTTATATTGTAGTGGTGAATATGTTCTTGATTGGTTTTTCGTTCAAGAACTCGTAGGAGGGGAACATTTGAATTACCGACCCGAGATGTTTCCACAAATGAGGCGTAGAGAAATATACAAGTGTCTGTGGAGAAGGCAGGCGGGTAGTCAGCAAAAATGAAATTAGTGTTTCCGGCACTTTTACCATTGATTATATTGAGCTTAAAGCCAAGAACATCCTTTAGATTATCATTGAGAATAATCTTTTCGTTGGCAATTGGTGAACTAATGTAGATCTTGCCCTCCTCCTTTGAATAGTTGAAATGAAAAGCTCCTTTTTTACGAGTGAAAATTCTTTTATTAATAGTACGACATAAATCACTCATACAGGTGAGTTCCTCGTAGGGTAATTCAATATATGGATAATCCATCCAATTGATTTTTTGAATTTGTTCTTGATCACCTGGTGGTGGCGGCCAATCATAAGGTCTAATTTTTATTTCATATTTACGATCTTTTCTCAGGATGTCATAGGTATTTTAGAGAATACAGTCGACAAGAGCCACTTCATACTTTCCGTTGAATTTGATGGTGGGGAAGAGTTTCGTCCAAAAATCACTTGTTTTATTCAGATCATTGTAGAGAGGATCAGAAACATTGAACATGAAAGTCACATAGAAATCCAAGAATCAAAATCCGAGTTGTATCCTAGCCAGCGAACAAGCAACTGTTTCTTGCCCCTACGAGTACGACTCTTTAATATCTTTTCAATTTGATAAATTTCACTAGTGTTTCTAACTTTTTGCAGTTCATATTCATAAAAACCACCGAAAATCTCATCATCTTTGGTGTCTCGCAGTCGATACGTTGTGGGCTCGGTGTCTAGGATTTTGGACACTTTAAAAAGTTCGGTGCTCCATAAATAATTCCCCTTTTCAAAAATATTGGTGGTTCTATTAATTCGAACAGTATCACCAACATTAAATTTCTTCTTCTTTTTCTTCTCATTGTCATTGGAGTATTGCTTTAGAAAAGCATCAAATGTATTTTCACTGTAATGAACATCCCGAGGGCTAGAGTTGGATAGAGATCGATGTGGCCGATGGTTGTATATCTGCATGATTTTATCTAAATCATGAATAAAAGCAGGTGTATTTTTCAATGTACAATATCTTGAAATTAATAGACGAATCGTTCTTATTAATCGTTCAGCCAATGCAGCCTTTATCGGGCTGTGACTATGATAAAGTGATGTATTATATTTCAATAGAACCTTTTGCACATGGGGATTAACAAATTCACTGCCACGATCCGACTGAATTTTTCTATACGAATCCTGTTCAAGAATGCTTTCAATGGCCCGAGCAACTTCAACACCTCTCTTTGACCGTAGTGGAATGGCATAGGAATAGCGACTAAAGACACTGATTGCCACCAGAATATATTTGTAGGGTGCATTGTGACGCCGTTGAACTGCGTCTAAAGTTAAAAGATCCACTTGCATTATATGCAGAGGGAAAAAGGCTTTAGTTTGTCGATATTGTTTGCCACGAAGCCTGCGATTCTAGATACTCTTTTGCATTTTTCAATGTGGTGCCGGAGACAGCTTTAGAAAGCGTTTTGGGAGAACTTAAACTTCCCGCTTCACCAATATTTTCATAGACACCTTTCAGAACTTCATCCATTTTGAACGCAAACACGTAGTGTAATGTCCACTCCCCTTTTGCACACTGGAGGGTGAATCAATTCGTCTTCGCTTTCGACTAGCAGCCACAGGTGTTGTAAAATCATTACTACTGATAGTATTTTCAAATATTGAATCTTCTTCTTCTTTTTTAAATGGTGTTGGCGTTGTTGGTGGACTATATTCTCTTAGTTTCTTAAGAATTTGCTTATTGCCAATAAGACTTTTCGCAAAGTTTGATACACTTAGAAAGGTGTATAGATTATCGTCAAAGGATAAGAGTCCTTTACGATTCGTCACCATATCACAAATTAAATCAACTAGATTATAACTTTTTCCCTGAATTATAATTCGTTTCCCTGTGCTATCGACTTGAACTTGATCACCAGTTTCCAACACGAGATAAGATAATACTCTTTTACTCTGTCCATACGTCGCAATGCATCTTGAAGTAAAAGCAGTTTTTTGTCATCGGCAATATTCTCGTCATTAATGAATTTGCTTAGATTGTCTTTAAAATGTTCGACGGGCGAGAGGACAAGTTCAAATGGTGTCAATTTATAGGGTTTTGCCATTCTCTAGAGAAAACTGTTTACAAGTCCTGCAATTATTGGCAGTAAAAGTGTGAAAAAGCCACCGCCTGCCTGAAGGAGCCGTTTTCTTTTAAATTTGTTTCCCTTGTTTTTACAAGCCAAGGCACGTACAGTGGAACGATGCTGCTTTGTCTGTTGTCTAACACCTTCTGGCAGTTGAACATTGCCCTCAGTTAAATTTAAACAAAGTTCAGATACTAGATTAATGAAATCATTGTCAACACCATGTTTGAGTATGGCTTTTCTAAGCAAGGGTTTTGAAGTGCTTAAAACGGAAAATAAATGTCGTTGTTCGTGTAGTTTCTTCAGTGTCATAATGGCAACTAATAGCCTTTTCTACTGTTCACCGGAAGATATACTGTAATTTCATTGTCGAAAATGTTGGTGACTACACGTAGATCCTCGGGCGTGCTCTGATTAAGATCCAGCAAAATGTAACCGTAGGGCTTGCTAGTCGCCTGAGTGTACGCTGACAACAGAAATTTTGGGGCGCCGGGGTATATCTGTTTATTGAGAGTTATGAGCGAGCTAGAATCACGAACGACTCGATAGATAATATACATAGTGCAATTCAAAGCAAGGGTTCGCAATCATTTGCTCTGATGAAACAGATTGTGTAGAACTAGGGTTATGGAAATGTTTTCATGATGAGATCGGACAGTGAACAGTTTTAGCATTTCCTGTGAGAACTGTTCAATGGATTCAGCCAAATCATCAATAATCAGCCACGAGTTTGGTTCAATACTATTGAAAACATCAAGTCCTCGTATGAATTGTATTGGTATGGTTGTGGCAATAGTTTTTATTTGATCATAGAACTCTTGCCAAATACTATAGCAATAGTAGATTTTTTTCGGTTTTTCCAAAAACATTTTATCGCAATTTTGAATTATTTTAGCTAAAAGTGTTGTTTTCCCCGACATTGAGGGCCCACACAGAAACGATCTGAAGGGTGTTTTAAATTGATACATGCTGTTGACAACAGTCGGACTATGACTAACTGTAAATCATATGTGGCCAATGAATAAGTAGTAATTTCCCCATAGATCTATCTACTCAAGAACAACAAAAACAATATTTCATGGGAGCATTTATTACGGCAATATGAAAACAAATACAGGTTACGAATCCACAAGCTTAAAAAACAGCAATCTCTTTTTGCTTAAAACTGTTTTAATTTGAGAAAGAGGGAAACAAATCCTTTTTATCAGTGAAACCTTTTGGTTAAGTCGCTAACGTCAAGGATTAACAGGCAGGAAGTGCAATTGTGGGGTGTCACCTGTTTAAATCATTGCGGAAAAATGTTTTTCAGTCAAGTAAGCGACGGCGGCTTAAATGGAAACGGTTTATTAATAGCTATGGGATAGACAGAAGTTGATTGTCACTTTTTGATAGGGTTACAGAAAGAATAAATTTATCGAAAAAAAGAGAAATATTTCTATTGGCAAGAATTATACTTGTAAAAACAGTGGGGGGGTGTTAGGTTTAGGTAATAAAAAGAACATATTTATGTTTCCTAGTGACTATAAAGATTGCATGGTGGTTAGGTTTGTGGGGGAGGGGGTACTTACCTAAATATGCTAGAGGCTGACCAAGGAAAATAATTTTATTTTGAAAATAAAAAATGTACTAAATCAGAACTTACATTGCTAATTGTGGCTGTCATGGCTTCTAATTCATCGAATTTATCCATTGTTGTAACAACTATGTCAAAATACTTTCTGATAATTTAATCACATTGCATGCCCGTTATATACGAAATCTCAAGGGTGAATTGTTATGTAACGGGGAAAATCATATGTAAGCAAGTCTCTGATTGGCTGAGAAAGGATATGTATCCGACTCGCTGATTGGCTGAGAAGGAAACACGGGATCTAACTGTTTCCAGGATTCCATTAGGTCTTGCGTACAGATGACCAAAATTGATGTTGACATCCATAAATGTGAGAACGTTCCTGTTTTTCCATTCTCACTGACAACGAACCATAAAACATACATAAATTGCTGTTGACATCCATAAATGTGAGAAAGTTCCTGTTTTTTCATTCTCACTGACAAAAACCATAAAACATACATAAATTGCTGTTGACATCCATGAAAAACATCAAATAAAATGACCAACACCCATAACCATCCAAGAAAACATCCATAAATGTGAGAAAATTCATGTTTTTTTAAGTGAGAAAATTCCTGTTTTTTCATTCTCAATGACAAAAACCATAAACCACGTGTTCTCCCTAGGGAGGCTTTGCCCATATATGGACTCCCGCTCGGAGTGTAAGATAGGTATCTACTCTAGTTCGTCACTTTTAATCCAAGCAAAATGTTAGGACACTTAATACCAGTTATTGAGTTTAAGCTTTGATTTCCAAACGCTCACAAAAATTACCAAATTTAAGAAAGTCGCAACAATAAGTCACCTGTGGTCAAAATACTCAAAGACTCCTCTTAGATTCCTACCCAGGCTCAAAACCTCTGCTGTGGTCATATCCATGGAAATCTCCAAAGAGTTTCTTTTTAAAATAGCTTTCAAGCATAGTCAAGCATAGTATTTAGCCTTTTTTGCTTTTCTTCAAAGCTTTGAAAAAAGTGTTATAATATTCCAAATGTTACATTTGTTATATTTGTGCATATTTTTGGTAATCATTTGTGGGGTGATCGAATTTTTTAAACCACTGTAGATACGTAAGAACGTTGCAACATCTAGTACCCTGAGGTCATAAGACTGTCAAAGACTCCTCCTTGAACCTCCCAAATTGAAAGCTTTTATTATGACCTGGCCTTTTAATGTAACTTGGGCACTCAAATTATACCACAATGGTTTCCCAGGGAATTTGATATCATTTTCTTCTCTCTCCACATTAAATAAAAAAAATAATTATCCTTTTGGCAACCCTGCTTTCAGTAAAAAAATGTATTATCACTTAAAAATGATAGCCCCCTATCCCCCCCTATAGGCAATAATTTACAATTTTCTTATGAGTCATATTTTTGGGGTAGCGTCCGAACAATTGAGTATTAAACATTCAGGCGTTCAACAATTGAGTATTAAACATTAAGAAAATATTATCTAAAACAGCAAAAAAAAATCTTCAAAATTGCAATTCAGCTGTAGAAACAATCTGTCGGCTGTCAATTTCAGAATCCAACTGAAGGCAGAAGCTGTATAGTAGTGAATTCGTTGTATTATTCTGTTAAACTTGAAAATAAAATTCTTGACTACGAACGATGTTAGAAATAGCGATTGGGAAACTACATTCAAAATGATTTAAACTCATTTCATAACGACGATACTGTTTTTTGTCAACATATGAAGAACTGTATATATTGCAATATTTACAATTTCATATTGCATCTGTCTGATTTTTGTGCAAAGTAACAAAAGAGACGAAAATTAATGAACAAGAGAGTAGTGAAGAATTATGGTATGCAAAGTAATATTTGACAGGGAAAGTCACTGGTGATTAATCGCTAGGGGTGGCACCGTGATTGCGTGATTTTCGGGGAATCGGGGAACCAAATTTTTTTTCGGGGTGACGCATAGATTTTAGGGGAAATACCTGAAAATTCGGGGATAGTGCAAGTTCTACTTGATTTCTAATCACGAAAATCGAAATACTAAACCACACGAGAAGGATAAGCTCCGACTTTGCGGTTGACGCAATAAAGAATTGCCGCAAAATTAATTTAAACTCGACCGAACGCCGCCGCCTCTGTTGGCGGTGGCGCGCTGACGGCGTTACGACACTTCGGCGGCGTTCGACCGGGCCTCTCGTCGGCTGCGATCGGTCGATCCGCCGTCGCGGTGCCGGGGTCTATTTACAGTGGCGTGGGGTCAGTTTTGGAATCTTCTCAGCCACTTCCCTGGGGGGACGAGATCTTAAAGGGACAAAGGTCGGGAAGGAATGATTTGTAGATGGGATGTTGGAGGTGGGAGGAGCCGAATCTTTGGCATAATTTTCCTCGGCGAGAAGAAAGGGATTCAAGTTTAAATTCTTTGAGGTAAAGGGAGTAAGGTAGAGGGGAACCGCCATAAATGATTTGCAGTGATCTCTTCTGAACTCGTTCTATTTTATCAGTTTCATCCTGGGTAATGAAAAAGTGCCAAACCAGACAATTAATTCAACTAAGGGGCGGATGAAAGTGCAAAATATTAGTTTTAGCTTGTCCTTAGGAACTCGAAATTTTTTCCGTGTTTTTAACATTTGGATTTTGCTGCTAGCTTTTTTTACAATTGTCTTTGTATTTTCCCGACATGAATATATAAGTTGTATTAAGTTTAGTCTTACCCATCAAAGGTTACAAGTTTCAACTTAATACCCAAAACATTTCCTGGGATATGGCTTTCCAAATTTTAGATGTTTATTTGAATTTTTTGTTTAATTTCTACTGGGGAAAGAAATTTGGGTACTTGTGTATTATGTGCCACTTACTCAAGTTGACGCGGTATAAAACTCAAGAACAAACTGGTTTCTTTGTTAGTTTTTTCAACCTAGGTCATTCCTAGGTCAGAACTAAGATACAATAGTCATGGAATTAAGGGATGAAAGATTGGATTGATTTTGGGTTGTTGCGTGACGGACAATGTCCACTGGACTTGTATCCAAAATCTTGGACTGAATTTGGTTGGAGTTACAGGCGAAGAACAGGCGAAATCTAAGCCTAATAGGCTTGGCTGCTTGTAATCTCACGTTATAAGGTGAATTGTATCAAAACTGAGTGTTTGATTCACTTGTGAGCCCAACTAAAAAAGGCAAATTCTGATGGAGTTTTGATGTTTTATCTCATGACGTTGACTCATGATTAACAAAGGACATAAACTTGTGATTGTTACCTATTAGCTGGAACTCCCATTAAGCTGTGAGAATTCAGAGGGAAGTAGCTAACTTGAGAATTTACCGTAAGGTAACCTTACTGATGAAATCATTTTTTGGGTCATGTGGAGTAATTTGTCATCTTGGCACTTTTGAGCTCCTCAAGTCACAAGAATTGAACCAAATGCCAGACTAGACTTTATAGATCCCCTAACATCTTAATTAATTAAGGTGTTACTTCAGCTATCGTTCTTAGGAAATGTTCAGTTGGGATTCTAAGGTACAGACGAATGAGATTCTTCAAAGCTCATACTTCTTAGTATTTTAGAGAAATGTAACAAAAATCATCAGATTCCATACATTCACAACTAAATGGACAAGAGATTCAAACCCTTAATTCTGCTACCTCTCAACTCAAAGTAAAATCATTCCCTTAAGCAACCCCCCCCCCCCATTATACTTGAAATAGTTTATTTTAATGCTTTTATCAAGTTGTTTTTCTGTAACTCCTATATAATGCATATTTTAAACCCAAAATGGAAAGAACAATTTTGCAAAAATGGTGCTTTCTTTTATTTCAAAGTCTTATTTAGAACAGAAATGCAGCTAGTATATGATATATAAGTTGTTTTGATCATTTTCTCATGGCGCTTCAGCCAAAGCTAGTCAGGTCACTTTTATTAGTCAGGATAGAAGATATGTGCTTTTCTAAGGAGTATTCTAAACGTAAAAGCAGGAAATTATTTAATAAACTGAGATTTTTAGGCATCATAAGCCTCAGCTGCCAGAAATCTCATATATCACTTACATAAACACCCAGCATCTATGCCAAAGATGGAAACAAAAACCATTATTTACAATAAACCCTCCATTAGAAATTAGTTTTAAAGAACCCTTATACTTTTGAGAATAGTTAAAAAATTGCAGCCCATTTTTCCAATTTTTTTCTATTTCACTATGTGAAAAATCATTGGATATAAAAGCTGGACATATTTACTTTTATAATCGACACACAATATCAGTAAACATCACTCCCAAATATATGGGGAAAAGTGTTTTGGGAAATGCACTAAATATGTGTCCTAAAGTGCATTTGGGAAAACATTCAAAAATCATAGCCTAAGGACAACTGTTCTCTGACAGCCTATCCTCGAAAAATCCATGGTCTTTGATAAAAGTTAACTTAAGCAGACCTGTAAAAGGGAAGAAAAATTAACAAATAATAATTTGCATTTACAACATATACTAATAATAATAATAATAATTTATGTATAACCCACTTTATACAAAACAAGCGGAGTAAAGCACGTTAAAAAGGAAAAAAGTCAAATACACAGAAACAAAGATGACTTAAACCTTAATCACCGACAAAACACATGGATAATATTATGGTTTAGGCCAAGGGACACAAAGGCATGTCTTGTTAAATTATTACTAAGCAATTCAAACGATTGGATAATGTCGGTAGCACCATACTTCTCCATGATAAGTGTATTACGATATGAATTGGGAAGGTACAGTAAAAATTTGCAATATCTAAAATAAGCGATACGGATCTGGCGCAAATCATTTTTATTCAAAAACGAACACATTCTACTTAAAAACAAGACAGAATGGTCACAATATGTGGAATACATTTTAGCTAAGGCTCGGCGTGATAATTTTCCACGGTTAGGCACAATTTTTGCATATCCAAAAACTAGCAGATCGTCCGCATACGCAATATAAGACACATCAGATAAATTATGAAAATACGAAGGCTTGATTCCTAATAACACATGTTGAATGTAAGCAGTAAATAGATGGGGTAATAGCACTCCACCCTGTCGTACTCCAGATTGAACTGGCATATAAACGCAGTACCCTGTACCAGATTTTAAACGAAGAAATGAATTATTATACCAATATTTAAGTACATGTATGACAGAAGGGTTTACTCCGAACTCTGACAAAGAGTGCCACATTTGTGAATGACAAATACTATCGAAGGCTTAGACAAATCCAAAGAGCAAATATGAAATTCATAACCTTTAGACTGGGCATCATAAAGAGTTGAAGCTAAAACCTTATGCGCATGTTGACACCCAATATGAGGTTGAAATCCAAATTGGTTTGAGTCTTTCGCAGTTTGTTCAATAATATATGGAAGCAGAACATATTCAAAAACCTTGCTAATACTGCAAGCAACAGTGATGGGCCTATATGAACTGCAATCAAATGGGTCTCTTCGGCGTTTAAGAATCGAACTTATCGTTCCGCAAAGGAAGGAATCAGGCACCATTGACAAACATAAGCAGAACTGAAAAAGTAACTGGAGCTGAGCGACTGGTGACGGACAATCACAACGTAAATGGTGAGCGCTAATCCCCTCAAGATCACTTGGTTTGGACTTAAGCTTAAGCATACAATTAACAATACTTTTAGTTGAGACGGGAATAACATGACGTTGCAAAAGACTAGGTGACAGAAATTTAGAAACTAAGCACTGAAAATGATAATGAACACTATAATCAATCTTCAAAAAAAAAAAAAATTTTATAATGCCCAAGCCAAGACGAATCTGGGATAATATCACTGGTCCCTAATCAATCAAACTTAGATGTATTAATGACTTCTTTGCATTGTACTCCACTTTTAGGGAACTCAGCACCATTATATCGAACCAAAGGAAGATACCGTTTAAAATCCGCTTTTGTCTTACTTTTTATATCAAACACTTGGCCTCGCAAGGGCCACCCACACGCAATCTGCATGCGAAGCCAGAGTTTAGCACGATTTTTGACGGCTTTAAGACCTGGGTCTTCTTTCTAAATTGGAATTTGAGTTTAACCAGGACAAGGGGGACAGCCGCATTCTCAGCTTGTTTCATGCACTCAGCTAAGTGAAGGTAATAAACATTCAGTTGCCCTCTGGCTTGTGGCGAAAAAACACTCGTGCACAGTAGATTAAAAGGGATCTTGACGCAGGACAACAGAGCTGTTAGGGTAGAAATATATAAAGGCCAATTGGCTTTGCTCCACTCTCGTTTCATACACCATTTTTATTAGCAGCATGAGAATACATAGATGGATCAGCGGTTAATGTCACAGTAAGGTAAAATGGAAGGTGGTCAAAGTCACCTTCGTCTTCGTCAACATTAACAAAAGAACAGGGAACATCGGCAGAGCAGATACAATGATTAATATTGGTCACAGTACCACTATTATGAATAAAACTGTAATTAGGAGCTCTGGGTACTATGCGGTAACCAATAGGCAACAAATCTTAAACTAAGTTGGTACGAGTAGAGGAGCTTTGAACATCACAATTGATATCACCAGTCATTAGCTTACGATACCCATGCTTTTCAATATTCCATAACAGAATTTTAAGGGATGACCAGGGACTAGAAAACTTAGTAAGTGAAACTAGACGTTTCTGATCGCAGGGAAGATATAAATTTATAAATACAAGGTGACCAAGTCGTATTGCCATAATATTATCAGAGGAATGAAACAAGATAGGTGACAAAGGAGTAGCTAATCGTTTGATATCACATACAAGGCCCCCGGAAAGTCGGCATTTTTTTTCGGGCATTGGTGGTAAAGACAATATGGCGGCTACTTTTTCGTAAAGAGTTAATGGAGATGGCAGGAAGTAAATGTTCTTGCAAGAGCAAAATGTCAAACTCATTGATTTTTTGATTTAATGAGCCATCTTTATCTTTCGTGCCATTGATATTAAAAGGGCAGATTGAGACGCACAGTTCGACAGTCATTTCAGAATCACACGTTTGCTCAGGACATCACGCAGAATACGACATTCTAGGCTATACTATGCGTGATGACCCTCACAATTAGCGCATTTTGGATCAAACACACAGGGAGAATCACGGGATTAGCCATGAGAGCCGGCACAGCGGCTGCATTTTGTTGGCTTATCGCATTTGGTTTTCAGGTGGTTGGGAGACTGACAATTATGACAGCAACGGGGCGGAAGAAGGAATTCAGAGACCCAGAATGATTCATAACCCACCTAGAGCCCAAGTCGTAGGCTATTACTCTGGGCTACAGTATCAGCAAAGATAATTTTCACAGCCAGGGATTTTCCCGAACGTTCAGTGTCGATGACACCTTCACATTCCTTAAAAACTATCGCCTCATAGTTAGCGGGCACCCCCTTAGCAATGCCATGAAATTTCTTTTTTTGCATCATGACGTCACAACTATTCAATGCGGTTGGAAAAGCATCGCTGAAAATCTGCTGCTTTTTGACTAATCTGAACAAACAGCTTATTGCCTGAAGGCTTTATGCTGTGAATAGCTTCATGGCCAGGGATTTTATTAATAGCATTAGCCCGTTTTGAAGGGTCGTCAAGTTTAGTTGACACTTTTGAAACAATAACGGTTGCAGTGCTTTCAATATGAGGACTAGCATAAGGAATGAGAAGTGACGGAAAATCTAAATCATAAGCTGTTACCTTTTCTTTGATTGAATTAAGGGTACTACAAATTTCGGAATATCCATACCACAAATTTTGGAAGCAATTTTAGGATAAACAACAGCAGGAATTACAGGCACTTCAGTGGGTGAAAGTCTCTTGCATAATTCAATAATCGCTTCTGTCTCAAATTGTATCTTTGAGCCCTTAAAGGGGCCCCGAAGGTATTTTATATGAATTATGAAAAAGCATCAAATTATGCTTTCACTTTCATCCTAGCTAAATTATATGACCCACTACAAAGTTACCATGAAATTTACCCCTCCCCTAATGTGCAAATATATACCCTGAATTGTCGACGGCAAAGTTTCGAATCGCAAAATTCAGCGCCGACATTTGAAAAACTTGAAACGTTAGGAAAACGGTTTATATTTGAGTAGCCCAATTAATGAGGTTTTAATTGTTATAAGTAAGCATTTTTGGAATATATTACTCTTGAACAACTTATTTATAAACTAGTGATATGTTTTTAACAACTTTTCCATAACTTAACTAGTGTTGATAACTTCTTTGTGTGGTTACAAAAATGAAATACCTTTGGGACCCCTTTAACGGTCAAGATGCAGTTTGCAACAGAAGTGATTATTGAATGGTAATTTTTTACCAAATCATATTACTGAGTTAAGACTAAAGTGAGTATACCACTCGATGCCTTTTTTATTCTCTTTACAAATAGAATAATCATTTTTGTTGGAAATGAATTTTAGCCCCCACCCCTATATTTACC
>JAQQPU010001448.1:50020-66619 GCA_029168905.1 Artemia sp. Kazakhstan ARC1039 | reverse complement strand
GGTAAATATAGGGGTGGGGGCTAAAATTCATTTCCAACAAAAATGATCATTATATTCATAAAGAGCATAAAAAAAGGCATTGAGTGGTATATTCACTTTAGTTGTAACTCAATAATATGCTTTGGTAAATATTTACCTATTGAATTATGAAAGAGCATAAAAAAGGCATTAAATGATATTTTCACTTTCATTCTAGCTAAGTTATAGTGCCACCTGCAAATTTACCATAAGGTTTTAGTTCAAGGATTTCTCTTTTAAGCATTTCAAACAGTTTGTGGAAACAAACTGTCAGTAAGGAGCAACCTGGCTCAATAGTACCCAAAACTCTAAAAAATAGAATTTTGAAAACAATAGATGCATCAAAAGAATCAGATTTAATACTTGTATCAAATAAATAAGTTTCATCAAGTTTAGTTTTACTCATTAAAAGTTACACACCTGAGAAGATTTGCCTTGTTTTGAAAAAAAAGGGAGAAAAATCCCCTAAAAGTCACAGAACTTTCATGAAAACCACACCATCAAATTCAGAATATCAGAGAACCCTACTATAGAAGTTTCAAGCTCCTATTTGAAAAAATGTGGAATTTTGTATTTTTTGCCAGGAAAATGATCATGGATATGTGTTTATTTGTGTTTTTTTTTTAGCCCAGGGGTGATTGTATTGGCCCAGTGGTCCTAGAAAATTATGGGTGGTCTCATTCAAATGAAAATTAAAAGTTCAAGTGCCCTTTTTAAGTGACCAAAAAAATGTATGGCAACTGGCCCTCTACAATGCTCTTTTTTCCCAAAGTTGCCCAATCAAAAGAGGATGACTTAATCTCCCACAGTTCCTGGGGGAAGGTTGGCCAGTTATGAATTTTGCCCTATGTTTACATATAGTATTGGTTAAAGGGAAGTATACAGAACTATTCAGGGGGATTTTTTCTGGTAGTTGGGGGGATGGGTTGGGAGCTACATGGGAGGATCTTTCCATGGGGGAAGGGACATTACTTTGAAGGGGATGCCAGATTTCCCAGCATTATTTAAAAAAAGATCAGAAATTAAATAAAAAAAAAATTTCAACTGAAAGTAAAGAGCAATATTGAAACTTAAAACCAACAGAAATTATTATGCATACAATTGGGTTTGCTCCCCAGTCATTACCTTGCTCTTTATACTAATTTTTTTTGTACTTTCATCAGAGATATTTATTCTAATTAACAGCCTTTGTGATTAAGGGGTCATTCTTAAAGAATTGGAGCAAAATTTGAACTTTAGCTAGGGGGCAAATCCCCTAATATACATAATAAAAATTTATAAATATAGAAGTTTGTTATGTAAGTTAATTTGTAAGTTACATCAGATAATTTTGAAAAAGCTATTTAGCCAAAAAAAAGGTAAAATTAATATGCAAATTTTGTTTTAATTATTCATGCATGGTGAGCCTAAATCAAAGCTATATTAATTCAAAAACATTCAGGAATTAAATAAAAAAAACAAAATTTTTTAACTGAAAGTAAGGGTCAACATTAAACTTAAAATGAAAAAAAATTATTCTGTATATGAAAGGGGCTGTCCCCTCCTCAATGCCTCACTCTTTATGCTAAAGTTATTGGAACAATCATTGAAAATGCACCAAATGATAAATACACCTAGTTTGCACTTCTAAACTTACCTCTCATTTGGGCAAATTTTCTGCAGTTTATATTACTGACTTACAAATAATTTGAACATACCAGAGGATGCCTTTTTTATGCTCTTTACAAATATAATAATTGTTTTTGTCCCAAATGAATTTTACCCCTATCCCTATATACACCAATTCAGGGTATATATTGCACATTAGGGGGGATGGGGGTAAAGTTTGAACTTACCTCTCATTTGCATCAGCCATTAACTTTGCCCCACCCCCCTGATGTGCAAATATATACCCTGAATTGGTATATTTAGGGGTGGGGGTGAAATTCATTTGCAACAAAAATGATTATTATATTTGGAAAGAGCATAAAAAAGGCATTGAGTGGTATGTTTTCTTTATATCAATAATAATATGAAGTCAATAATATGAACTGCAAAAAATTTACTCTCATTTGCATTAAAAATAAATTTTACCTGATCATCCTGTTTATATATTTCCTCCAAATAAAAAAAAAAAACACTAATCCATCTAATTAATATAGTATGGTGATAACTTTTAGAATTCAACTTTCATTCTGTATCTTAATGCAACATTTATTTTTGTCAGAAAAGAACTTTACCCCACACCTTCAATGTTGAAATGTAGCCTATACCCTGAAATGTGTGTATGCAAGCCTGTATCCAGGGGGGATAGGGATTTTGAACCCACTTTGACATTTTGTCTGACTTGTAAAGCAATAACAAAAATACATGCAAACAAAATTTTGATATGGCTCTTTAAACTTTGAGAGGATCTTGTAAACCCCATCCTCCCCATAAAAAGTACCCCCCCCCCAAACAAAATCCTGGATACAGCCCTGTGTGTATACAATGAAATCTATATTATTTTGAGAAACTGTTAAATTATTTTTGGTATTGTTGCACAGCTAGGGCTTTTGAGGAGAAAACACTATAAAAATCAGAAACAACTTAAAAAAGTCCTAAATACTGGTATTATTTATTCACTATACTTTACACCCCCCTGCACCTTCATGAGCAAATATATAGATCAAATATTATACTTTTCTGTTTCTTGATTTTGTCAATATTGCTTCTTTGCTGTCAACTCTATTTGAACAAAAGAGTTGTGTAATCAAGAAATGAAAATGCTTCTAAAATGTATAATTTAGGCTATATGTTTACACATTGGGGGGGGGGGGAGGAAGTAAAGTGAAGCACCTTTAGGAATAATATAAGTAAATACTTTCTGATTTTTTCCATAATTTTTTAGTATTTCCTTTTCATCAGCCTCAAGTGTACATTGATACCTCATTTTGATAAAAAAAGTGACCTGGAGAAAATTCAGTGCTCATACCCAATTTAGGGTATATATTTCAGCCCTAGGGAGGACAGAAGTAAAGTTTGTTTCTGATTCAAATAAATGTTAGTCTATATTTGGATTCAGGACAAAACTCTGATCCTAAAAATATGTGTATTTCTTAGCTATCTCAATGTTATGCTAAGCAGAACATTTGCCAAAGAAACTTTAGGTAAATTTGTTGTGGTTGTCTATATTTAAAGAAAACATGTTAATTAAATAAAAATAGTAGTCCTTTTATTAGATTCCTTATTTTATGCTCTTTCTGAATATCATGGTGGCTTTTCTGGCAGTGCACACTTCCTCTCTAGTGGTCCCACATACAGATATTGGCCTAGAATATATAAAAGTAAAGCAATTAAATTCTTACTCTATAATATTGAGTATGTTTGTATTATTCAGGTCATCATGTTTCCTTTCATTGTTTTGCACATTTTAAATAACATTTGTTTCAAACAATTGTATTGAATTCTCTTGGTGCATTGTTTTCACCTCGTTTAGAAGGCAAGAAATTTGGTTAAAATTGAGAATATGTTTACATTGTTAGAAAAAACACCATGGTATCTACAGTTCTACAATCTATTCTATTTGTTTCATCGAGTGTATGATTTATGGTAATTTTATTTGGTATGATTTTAAAAAGTATAAAGCTATGGAACAAAGCATGATAATATGATTGATAAGAACATACTGCATATTAAAAATTAAGAATTTCATAGGGGAGAGGGTGCATTTGCAATTGTTTGATTCTTGTATTTAGAAATAGCATTAAAAAGGAATTAAGTACCACAAAGTGGGTGGACTTGAAACCACTTTTTATATTTTTCAACTATATTTGGTTAAACAGTTTTAGTGATTCATTTGTTCTTCTACATTTTGGTCAGTCATAACATTGCCTATAAAAATATGAATTTTTTTTTTTTTTAATTCAACCTCAAGTGGTAAAACAAATATGTGGTGTCAAGATTAAGTTAATGCCAGATATTTAAAACAAAACCCAAAAATTTCCTGAAATGTTCAAAATTCAAGCAAAATTAAAAATGGTTCTAAAGCAACTGCACCTACATAATTGAAGAAAAATTCTTTAACTTTTGGGTGTAAAACCCAAGTGTCATAAAGTTAAGCATTGAATGCTGTTTCAAAAAGTCTATATTTTTGCTTCTCCAGAAATAGGAAAATATAATAAATTTTTGTCAGTAGTGCTAGTAAGTTTCTTCACTTAAATTATGTCATATGTTAACTATTTACAAACACAGTAAAATATATTTCTTGATCTTATGCTTGTTTTGTACATGCAACATACACTTCCTATATCTTGGGAACAGCATAAGTACTTTGGGCATATATTTAACTTGGGGGTTCAAGGATTGTTTTTTAAATTTCTGACTTGTTATACCACTGAAAGTACTTTACTTCTGACCAATTCCAATGTATAGGGCCACTCATAGCTATTCAAACCACTGCCAGTCAGTTATAAGCACACAATATATAGTGGTTTCAAGTCACCCACTACAGCATGAAAAACAGTTAGATTTACTTCAAGTAATTATCAGATAGAGGGAAAGATATGATAGTTTTATGTTCCCTAGCCTAATTAAGATAAGATAAGATAAGTTTTATTCTTCATTAAATACACATACAATATTAGATGTTATAAATCCCTCAAAGGCTCATTGGCCTGTACGAAGAGGCCAATGAGCCTGTAGAAATCCTAGTCTGGGCTTTACATCCCACATAAATCAGCTTGCAAAATTCATTACTCAAAACAATATTTCCAGTTAATTTTGTCTTTCATCCCCTATCTTGTTAAAACTTCAGTTAATTAATATCATATAGTAGCCCCAAACATACTACATATTACATACATATCCCAGTCCAGAGACTGGGAGGACCCAGTCTCTGGGGGTCTTGAAATATAGCTGGAGCACCCAGATCTGGGGGCCATAAATTCAGGTGGAGGAGGTTGAAGGCCCTTCTTATGTGCACTGGGCAGGGCCCATTGGTGTATGGACATGTCCTGCCAGTCACAAACCTTCTCCCAGCAATGGGAAACTTGCAGGTGATGCAGGACGCCAGAAGGGTGCATTATTGGTAGTAGATATAGCCATCCCCTGCTAGGGCTGGAGAGGAGTGGCTTACTGCTGTCCTGAAATTAGCCAAGAAACCTTCTATCTTATTCAAAACTGTTAAGTACAAACAATCAAGAATGAGAACCAATACTACCGCATCAGCACAGCCAACAAAGTTACCGCGTCTGGGGCAACCAACGATCTGACGACCAAGAATCTCGTGAATACAAACCCTTTAACAATGTTGACAACTCTGAACCTGTAGGCTATGCTTTCCCCTAAACTAATTTTATCTATTGGAACCCTGAACGTTAGGACGCTTGCTAAACAAGGCAAAATAGATATTGTCCTAAATGAACTAAACCAATATAAATGGGATATTGTGGGACTTACAGAAACAAACCTCCCTAGCCCTGGCAAAGAAAGGATTGGCAACACTAGTCTGATAGTGTGTAGAAGGACCGATGGCGTCCATTGCCAAGGTGTTGGCTTTTTTATGTCGAGTAAGGCACAAAGATAATTTCTGTAACGCCTGTGTCAGAAAGGTTCATTATGATATGAATGAAAGGATCACCAATCAACATCACAATCACACAAGTCTATGCTCCTGACTGCAGCAAACCAGATGAAGAGTCTGACAATTTCTACCTTCAACTGCAAAGCCTAATTGACGCAGTTCCCAAAAAAAAAACCTTTTTGTTGTCATTGGCGACTCCAATGCTATTGTTGGTGACGCTTCTGCTGGAAACAAAGATGTTATGGGTAAATTTGGCCTTGGACAACTTAACTAGAGGGGAGAACGCCTCATTGAACTTTGCAGAGTTCTAGCCATTGCCAATACTCTCTTCAAACATAGAGAACATCATAAGACGATATGGACCTTGCCGGATGGAAAAACCTGTTATTGATTATTTGCTCGTCTCTAGACAGTGGAAATCATCTGTGCTAGATACTTGTCACCCTCGCAGGTGGCGATTTCGACAGCAAGCATTCCCTGGTCATGTCTGCACTAAAGATACGCCTGAAATCTTCCGCAAAGCTGAATAAGAGACCTGCTCGTTTCAACACACATCTTTTCAAACACCCTTAAACCCACCAGACCTACATTGATTAACTGTCTGCTCAAATATCAGACCTTCTTTCTAATATTCCTATAACTCTATCTAAAGAGGATATTGATAAACTGGTCACAGACTCCTCTAAGATCATCAGTAGAGTAGCAATTTCCACCCTAGGAACCAAAAAGGGTGATAAAAAGCTTTGGATAACCAAAAAAAATTTTTTATTATGTGCTGAGAAACGAAACCACAATAACAGGTCAGATAGAGAGAGCAGGGACAGATATAAGCAGTTGAAGCGTCCTGTAGAAAAATCCACCCATAGAGCCCATTGCACCTACATTAAAGGCAAATGAGAACAGTGTGAGTCTGATTTTAGGAAAGGTGACTCATACTTCGTGTATAAGAGAGTTCGTGAGCTAACAAGCAAGAAAAGTCTCAGTTCTTTTGCACTGCTAGATAAAAACGGCTCCCATATACAAAGCACAGAAGGTATCCAATCGCGATGGATGGAGCATTTCAAAGAAAAGCTTAATCCTGATATCCTTCCAAACCCTGCTGTCCTGGACCTGTTTCCCGTTACTGTCTCAGACCCCAGCCCACCTCCTCTCCGTTCTGAGTTCAAGGATGCCATCCAAGCACTGAAGGCTAACAAGACCCCTGGCCCAGATGGAATACATGCAGAACTGCTGAAAGTCTGGTGTGAACCACTTATAGATCTTTTCAACAAGATCATATCCGCTGCCTGGCAAAAGAGTCATTTCCCAACTTCTTGGGGTGAAGCCACAATTGTTCCGTTACACAAGAAGAAGTCAAAGGCGATATGTGATAATTACCATCCTGTTAGCCTAACAAGTCAAACTACCAAGATCTTCACCCAAATTTTGCTCCAACGGATCAGAGCCATGTCATCCTTAGTCATCCAAGAATACCCAGCCGGTTTTCGCCCCGGGAGATTGACCATTGACCAAATTTTCAATGTTTGCATAATTTTAGAGAAATATCTGGAATTCGGTTGCAACCTGTATCAGCTCTTTATCGACTTTAGGCAAGCATTTGACCTTATTTGGAGAATGGCCTATGGCATATCCTCCTCCATTACGGAATCCGACAAAACCTAGTAGATCTTATCAAAGATATGTACTCCAAATTTTGGAGTCATGTCATGACTAGTGAAGGTCTCACTGACAGTTTCCAGACTTCTGCAGGTGTCCTTCAAGGATGCCTCTTGTCTCCAGAGCTGTTCAACCTTTTCCTCACAGTAGTCTTATCCCTGGTGGAAACAACTTGCAGCGCACATATAGGGGGTGTTCAGACAAATAAGCTAGCCTACGCCGACAATATTGACGAAATGACTGAAACACCCGAGGATCTACAAGCTGTTGCTAACGACGTCCTCGAAGCCACTAGTTCTTTTGGAATAATCATAAATGTATAAAAAACAAAGGTTATGTGCTGCTCACGAACGCTGCAGGATATAGTTAAGCCAGACCTGAAAGTTAATGGAGAGAGTATCCAGTGGGTCGACAAGTTCCCTTACCTCGGTAGTCTGATCACCAGCAACAACAGTCTATCAAAAGACATTAAAAGACGTCTCGTCCTCGCGAGTTCCAGTTTCAAGGCCCTTATGCCTACATGGCGAAGCAAGTATTTGTCTCTGTGGCTTAAGTCACGACTTTTCCATATCCTGATCATCCCCATTGCAATCTACTCATGTGAAACATGGACGCTGAAGGTAAATGACAATCGTCGACTCGCAGCATTTGAAACTAAGTGCCTCCGCCGCATAGCCAGGATCACTTACCTTGACAGGATCTCAAATGTCGAACTTCTCGAGCGCCTTAACGTACAGCTAACAATTTTCATGAAGATCCAGCTCCAGCAACCTCGATGGCTCGGTCACGTACAGCGGATGAGTCGGTCCCGTCTCCCGAAATCACCTTCGAAGGCCAAATTCATGGTTCTCGTTCTCGTGGTCGTCCCCCAAAAAAGTGGAAGGAAAACTTTGCACCTCACCGCCTCTCGGTCCTTATTTGCCTAGCAGAAGACCGTGAAGCATACAAAAGGCACATCCACGCCACTACGATGAAAGAGGCTCCAACACGACCTTCAAGGACGAATGGGATTTAAGTCAAGTAAGTCAAGTAGCCCCAAACCTGACCTTTAATCTAAGGTATAGTTAGGCAACTAGGTCAGTACCTATATCAGTCAGTGACTGGTCTTGGACAAATTTTTGGTTGAAATATATATTTTAGTAGATAGAGAGTGAGTACCTACTCTTGGATATGATGTTGATAATTACGAAGCTATAATTTTCTGATTGTTAGGTCTGAGCAAGTTAGTATTGACTGACTGTACAACTTTTTTTTTAGTTTACACTTCAAAAAAGTTAGCCTTACATCCAAGCCCAGTTAAATGTAATTTTTCTGCTTTGCAATATTTGTCTGAGATTGAATATATCCATGCTAGAGCTGGTCCTATGATTTAGATTAAGTAAAAAAAAAATTCTGAAAAGAAGTTTCTCAAATGAGACTAAAGAGCTACATTAAACCAGAGGTGACCAAAAATAAATTCAAGTAATTTTTCAGCAAAAGACTACTATAATTCTACTATTATACTATCAAAAATAAATGAAATCAAGAACAAGCAGAACCCAAGAACAAATTACAATGAATAGCCCAGTCCAACCCAAAACAGGCAGAACTACCACAAAGAAGAGTAGGGTCAATGCCCTCTTTCCAACTGAAGACTTGAACATGATTTATGCTATACTGAAAACATGTCTTTATTTAAAGCTATGTGTGAGTATTTCTCATAACATCTTATAACTTATTTTGACCTGAGGGCAACCCTTGTAAGAACCACTGAGAGTTGAGTCTATTTTGGATGTCCCTTGTTCCACTTAATTATTTTCTAGAGATGCCGTTTATGATGTGAAATCACAAATGCCATTTCTTTATTTAGATTGACAGCTTTTTTTAATTATCCTTGATTTGTCAGCCGTTATTGACTTGAAGTTGCCTCTGCTTATTGCTAATATAGTTTACTTTACCATGTCTTTTGTAGTATTTTACTTATCATTCAATCACTCTATCTTTCAGAAATCATGGATCCTTTGCAAATTGAGACTGATAAACACTTGGAAGTTCCAAACAAAGTTCATTCATCCTATGATTTGGATGCTCTTAAGAGCAATTCTTGCACCATGTCCCAGGTTGTGGTCAGGTCTTTTACATTAAAGAAAGAAGGTATGCTTTCAAAAAGAAAGAGTACACAAGCTTCTTTTTGTTTATTATACACCTTGGTAATTTTTTATAAAATGAAGCATAAACATAGATTTTGACACACTTTGTTTGTTTCAATCTATATGTAACTTGAGGTGATTCGAACTTTCATGGAATCTTAATTTTTGTGATTGGATTATTCTTTTCAATGGTGGGAGCAGCTGCCTAATTTTTTTGGATATATAAATTATTTTGTCCTTTATTTGCAGATTATGCTGAATAAAAATTTAGATTTCAATTTTTTTTTAATATAGAAAGAATATACATAATAAGCACACTTGATAAAGAAGGTGAAACACAATTATGTTGATTGATTCATTTAAATTCAGTAAATATACAGCCGATTGTTGCAAGGCTCTTTGTCTTAAAATCACAATGTTGAATGTAAATATGAAACATTTTTAGCCCTTTCAAAATTTCCCCCCCCCATTTTTTGATTTTAATACAACATCCCTGTTAAGGCATATAGACTTTTTTTTTGCCAAAATTATTGTTTTTTTTTGTGTCTGATTTTTCTAATAGTATTGAGAATCAAATAAATTTTAAACTAAAGAAAAAACGGATCTTTTAATTCTAAGTAAAATTACTTAGTATTTGAACAAACTTATCATTTAAACCTACATTTTTGATGATTTGAACTTAAACCTTCCTGCACGCTTACCAATGGCAATCTTGACACAGGCACCTGGGTGCATAGCACGGGTAAATTGTTCCAACTGTAATTTGTAATTATTGCAAGATCTGTTGTTAAAAAAACAGGAAAAAACAGTTTTGGCTGTAAATTGTTTAATAGAGTCTATTTTAGACCAAAGAGAAAACGAGCTGGGCAGGGGATGGTAGCTCTTATATATTGTTGTGGTCTTTTCTGTTTTCTTGTCTTTTGCCTAGACTTACCATCAACATTTATATGAGGATAAGTTGAGGGGAAAGTCGAACTAAGTCAAAACACACTATGTGCATATAGATTGCTGATATAGGCATAACAGCATTATTTTGGAATGGGTTACTGTATCAAGGTGAAACTTCTGGGGAATTATGAAGGGGATGTTCAACTACCCAGAACGCAACATGTACCTTCTACTATTGCTATTAATACTGCTGCTACTACTATGTCTATTACTACTAATACAATACTATTTTTGCTAGTCTTGTTCCTACTACTATTACTTGACCATTATGACACTACTATTAAGGCTTTGCATGTGAAGGTGAAAATTTGATGGAATATTGGGGGGGGGGTGATTTGATCTAAATTAAAACACACCATGTGCATGCAGGTTATCAAAAGGATGAATCTTAAGAATGGATTTGGGTATTAATTTAGAACTTTTGGAGAATGCTGAAAGGGCAAGATCAACTGACTAAAAGGTAGTATGTGTATGCTACTACTACCACTACTACTGCTACTACTCCTGCTAAACTATTCCAACTTTAATTGCAATTGCAACTACTTATAAGGTTATGAGTTATTGAGGGTTAATACACTCCCATTATTATTTCCCACTGTTGGTCCTAACTCATTAACTAGAGGTCATCACTTGAAACTTGATAAGCAGCCTACCCTATCCAAAGCCTGCGCTCAATTATTTTCTTCAAGAATCATCAACACTTGGAATAAACTCTCTGAAAAAAAACTGTTACTGCTGAATCTGTGGACACCTTCAAACAAAGACTGGAAGCTGAGCGGTCCTCCATAGAGTGTAAACTCAACTGGGAAGCCATGAATCAGCACAGTGCACCTGGTCACTAAAGAATCCTGAATTAAGCTCAAATGATCTATTCTTTAGCTCTACAAGGAGAAATACTTAGATTGCTCCAAGCTGCAATTTAAGGTAAAGTAAGGTAATTACGATGAAAAGGGCATCAAAAGAGGGTCAAAAGGGCACATCAGTAATGGGTAATCAAAAGTGATTGAAGTGCAACCAGCTCCCCTCTCCACACCCTCCATTTCTCAGAACACATCCTATCAAAATTTTGAAATTGCTATTTTGCTCCAGTAATCATATTTTTTGGGTTCAATAATTTTTTTTTTTTGGGATAACACCCCCCCCCCCCCCCCAGAGTCCCCAGGGCAAGAGCTATAAATTTTATTAGTTGCCCATTTTTAACATATAAAGTTTTTAAGGAAGAGGTGGTCCTATAAACTTCAGAGGGTGCTCATTTGATTGGAGGTCAAAGTTCTAGTACCCTTTTTAAGAGTCAAAAGTAATAAGAGGGCAACTAGCCCCCTCTCCCCCACGTCCCATTTTTGTAAATGCATCCGATAGAAGTTTTGGGGCAGCTATTTTGTTCAAAATAGTCCAAAGATCATATAACAAGGCCTTCAGGGTTGACACACCCCCTCCCCCCACCCAAAGCCTGGGGACAAGGGTTGGAAGTTATGCTATAGGAGCGTATAAGGTTTCTATGGAAAAGTTGGTAGTATAAACCTTAGTGGAGACGCATTTGATTGGAGATTGAAAGCTCTAGTTCCCTTTTAAGAGTCAAAAATGATAGGAGGGCAACTAGCCCCTCCCACCTGACGGTCTCTTTTCCCCAAACGTATGTGATTGAAAATTGTGAGATTGCCATTTTGTTCAAAACAGTCCAAATATCCTATAACAACACCTCCAGTGCTGACAAAACCCCCCAGAGCCCAGGGGCAAGGGTTGTAAGTAATGCCCCAGGGGCATATGAGGCTTTTATGGAATGGGTGGTCGTCTAAACTTCTAAAGGGGCTCATTTGATTGGAAATCGTAAGCTCTAGTGTCATTTTTAAGAGTCAAAACTCATTAGAGGGCAACCATCCCGCCCCTTCCATGCACGTCATTTTCCAAATGCACCCAATCAAAAATTTTAGACAGCTATTTTGTTCATAACTATTGAAAGGTCCAGTAATTATGTTTTTGCGGATATTAGCCCCCCATCCCTCATAGCCCTCAGATAAGGGCTGTAAGTTAGGCAAATCGTCCATTGTCTACATACAGTATACGATATTGAGAAAGGTGGGCATGTTAAACCTTTACTTTCCAAAAAGATGAATGGTATTCGGTGAGCCTTTCAGAGAATGTTGAGGAGAGTGTTGAATTTAATCAAAACACATTATGTGTATATGGGTTGTCAAATGTGTGTAATTCAGGAATGCCTGAGTATTTAACTTTGATTTATCAGGAAATGATAAGGGAGATGATCAATTGAACGGCAAGGCAATATTTTTATGCTACTACCACTGCAACTTCTACTACTACTACTGCCACTAAAACTACTACTTCTGTAGTGAGTACTACCAAGACTGAGGATATTGAAGTGAATATGTTAGGAAACGTTGAGGGGAAGGTTGAACTAAATCTAATATACTAAATTCACACAGATTGCTGATACAGGCATATCAGTAATATTTTTGCAACAGTTTACTGTATCAAGATGAAACTTCTGGCCCATAATGAGGGGGATGTTCAATTGACCAAAATGCGACATGTACCTGCTACTACTGTTACTATTACCACTAATACAACACTATTTCTGCTACTACTGCTCCTACTACTACCATGATACTAGTTCTATTAAGGCTTCATGTATGAATTTGAAAATTTGACTGAGTATTGAGGGGAAATTTGAATTAAATCAAAGCACTGAAGGTGCTTACAGATTGTCAAAAAACTTTGAAGCTCATTTGAAGGAATCATGTAAGAGTCAAATTGGATATCATCAAAATCAGAATACTCATAAGATGTACCCCCACTACTTCTATGATACTAATGCTTTTAAGGCTAAGTGCCTGAAGGTGAAAGTTTGATAGAGTATTGAGGAGAAATCTGAAATAAATCGAAAGACACTATGTGCATTCAGATTGTCAAAAGGGTGCACAGCAATATCTGAAGAACGGCTTTCATTATTAAGTTAGACCTTTCAAGGTAAGTTGTGGCGGATTTTGAACTAGTCAGAAGACACTATGTGTAAACTATTAATACTACTACAACAATTACTGTAACTAATGACGCTAAAGGTTTTAATGTGATATTAGGTAACGTTTAGGGAGAGCTTTAATTAAACGAAAAAACTATATGCATGCAGTTTTTCGAAAGGAAAGATAGGCAATATCTTAGGCAGTGCCGTTCAATCATAGGTAGAAATATCATTGAAATTTTTAAAGATTTTAAAAGAGCTTAAAAATTTTTGAAACTTTTGATTGGAAATTAAGAGGTCTAGTGTCAAAGCCCATCAATTTTCCAAACATATCCAGTCAAAATTTTGAGATAGGCATTTTGTTCAGCATAATGAATGGTCCTGTAACTATGCCTATTGGGATAGTGGGTATCAAAACCTCCACAGTTATGCAATTTGTCCATTATAAATTTTTGTTTTTAATATTTTTGACTAAGGAATGATATATCATTGTGATATTTTTGTTTGGTGTTGTTTTCTAGTATTTTATTTGTCGTGCTCTTGTTTTGATTTTCTTGCTTTTTTATGTACTCCGAAATTTGAATTCGGCCCTTCAAGGCTTATGATCATGATTTTTCAAAATAAATATATTTATATTAACAAAAGGTTGCTTTAAAACTAAATCAAAAGATACTGAGTGTATTCTGGTAGCCAATGAGATACCTCAGCAATATCCCAAGAACGACTTAGGCGTTTAAGTTGAAACATTCAGGGTTACTACTGTTCTTGCATTGGCTGTTACAATTTAACTTAATCAAAAGAGTGTAAGCTAGCCAGGTTGTCAAAGAGCATAGATATTTTAGGGAATTATATTAAGTTTTATTTTTCAGGTCAACTTGAGGAGTTATAAAATTAAATTAAACGATACTAATCGTGTCCAGATTTTCAAAATGGTATGTGTTGTTAAAAATTGTTGAAAAATTTTCCAGAATACAAATAGGAAGCCAAACTATGGATTTTTATAGAAAAAAAAAAATGAAAAGATATGAAATATTATTTTCTTTTTCCATGAAAAAGACTGTATCAATAAAAAACAACAGAAGTTGATTTTAAAACTTTTTCTGCAAAATTATGTAAATTCAAAGAAAAGTAAAGATCTGCATTAGACCAAAAATGAGCAGAAATAAAGTCAAATAATCTTTCAAGCGTAAAACTACCACAAATCACCATCGGTAAATAAATGAAACCCAAAACGAATAGAAATTAAAATAAATAACTGAGTCAAACTCGAAATGAGCATAAATCAACATGAGAAGGGGTGACAGCCCCCATGCCTTTTTAAGACCAGAACATAATTTGCACTTCTGGAAATAACTTTGTTTACGTTTTTTGGTAAGAAGCTGTTCAGAAACGTGACGTTGACAATGTAGCTATTGCATTCGTCAAGGTCATCAAAAACTTTTCGGGCGTTGAAATATTTGACTCTTGGGCTGACAACTGCACAGCTCAGAATGAGAACTGGACCATTTTCACAGCTCTTACTTTACTTGTCAATGATCATAGCCACCTGGATCTTGAGGAAATTCGTCTGAAGTTTCATACCAAAGGCCCTACTGATATGGCTTGCCAATCCATTAATTTGCAATAAAAGCCTAAGCATGATGTACGAGGCAAATTTCAAGCCAAGGCTCCTCTTTTGAGAGAATCCAACAAAGGGTTCATTCCATAGTTTACTGCACGTTTTGTCTTGCCATCTGTTATGTCTTTTTTTTTATGTCATTCAATTACTTCCTATGCAAATTAAGAATGATGAACCCTTGAAAATTTCAAATTTGTCTCTTAGAAGAAGAGTAAAGAGGGATTATTTTGAAAAGTAATTTACTGAGACAAAGGTAACTCGAAAGAAACCTGGAAGATCATCGGGGAGATGATATTGAAGAAGAGCAGTGGCGAGCCTCTCTCAATAGGCTAGATGGGACTGCACTCCATGATCCTCTAAAAGTGGCGGGACATTTTGCAGATTATTTCTCAAAAATTGGTCAGACAGTGCAACAGGAAAATAACCAGTCCTGAATCCTTCCGCGAGTATGAGTTTCAAGATGATAGAGGAGACAGATTAGTCTTTGAGTTTGAGAGATGTACCAGTGATGAACTACTTAAAATTGTTGGAAGCATTAGCTCCAATTCAGCGGGGATAGATGCAATGAACCTCCGAACTTTCAAGTCTGTTTTGGTTTACCTTCTTCCTTGTATTGTTCATATAATAAATGTGTCGCTAGAAACTGGGATCTTTCCTGAAGGTCTTTAGGCAGCAAAGGTTATTCCCCTTCACAAAGATGGCTCAAGATCTGATATCGGGAACTGGAGGCCAATCTTCATCCTTCCCCTTTTCTTGAAAATACTTGAAAAAGTTGTTAATCGACGATTCTACCTTACACATCATGGTATCTTTAGTGATACTCAATTTAGCTTCCGCGAAGGTCACTCAACTACACATGCGATGCAACACCTATGTGATTTTGTGAATAAGTGTCTTGATAGTGGAAAAATATCTCTCACTGTTTTTATAGATTTTTAAAAGGCATTTGATACGGTTGATTTTAATATTTCATTAAATTGATTAAAGCTTTTAGGGGTTAAAGGGGCCTGTTTGAATTGGTTTGATTCTTTTTTAAAGGGGAGGTCAATAAAGGTTGTAATTGATAGTGTAACTTCTAGTCCATATGTTGTAAATAGTATTGCTCTGCAGGGTTCTGTGCTAGTTCCGCTTTTATATTTGGTTTATTTAGATACTATGAGATTTTACCTTTGTGATTCGTGTCTTACATCTTTCGCAGATGACACTGCTATTTCTTTTCGTAATGTATCTGTGAATGAGTTAATGAATAAAGTAAATATGGTATTACATGATTTAAGTGTATTTCGGTTTTTAAGTATGTTGGCGGCTAATATAAAAAAGACAAATTTTATGGTTTTTAGTCGAATTGGTAAGCCCATAGATCTCGGTGGGCGAATATTATTTTCTGGTAATTCTCTAGAACAGGTTAATTCTCTAGAACTAGGTTTTTACCTAAACTGCAATACTATCATGGAGTGGAAGTCCAACTGGATTTCAAATGAAACATCTGTAACAGGGGGTATGGAGCTCCCTCCTTATAGTGTTAAGGCGGCTGAACACCAGCATTTGTTTAAATAAAAAGAGTAAAGAATTTTTTGTTAGGGGGGCGAGGGGCCATGATTCAGAGATTGAATATATATGTTATCATTTATTTTCTTTTGTTATTATCTCATTTTTTTTCTTTCTTTTTTTATGAGAATGTTCATTAGTACGTGTTAAAAAGAAATTTAAA